>JAQQSW010024799.1:0-10017 GCA_028646575.1 Pseudocheirus occidentalis | reverse complement strand
CCCACCCCCCATCCCTGGCTGCCTTCCTGTCTTTTACCATAGTATTAAGAGCAAGAAAGGACCATTGATAACCTTGTGTCCCACAGCCCCATATTCCAGGGGAGGAAACTGAGGCACATTGAGGGATAGTCCTGGTCTCCAAACTCAGCAGATAACCCAGAAGTTAGCAGCACTTCATTCAGAAGCAGCTGTGTCCCCAGCTCACCTTCCCTTGCCTTTCCCCTCTTGGGCTCCATCTGGGCTGTCTCTGACTCTCCCCAGCTGTCTCTTTCTCTCTGTCTGTCTCTCTGCACCTCTAGCTCTCCCCACCTCAGTGTCTCTCCAGCTTGCATCTTTACCCTCCTTCCCACCCAGCCCCCATCTCTCTGTCTCTCTTCATCTCCTGGACCTCTGCCTGTCAATCAGACCCTGGAATTGCAGAACCCATTGGGTAGCAGGCCAGGGAGGAGGGATGACGGATGGGAGGGGCTTCTTTGGTCCTTCTGTCACCTCAACTCACCTCAGGGCCCCCTGCCTCCCTCAGGGACTCAGCCAGGACTGAATGAGCCAAGAACAGAACCAGAAGGGATGGGCCAGGATGTGACACTGAGGTGTCAATGGGGCTGCTGGGAACCAGGGCCCAGGAGAGCAAAGGGAGGTACAGGAGGGAGGGAGGGAGGGGTCTGAGGACTGGGTAGGCCCAGGCTCCAAGGCTGTATGCATCCTGGGGCCTGGAACACTGGGCTCTGCCAGGATAGGGTTTTAGAAGATCTAAACAGTGACTACCAGAGCATCACGGGGCTTCAGTGCTCCTGTACATGGATAGAGGGCAATGGGGGGCTTGCTCAAGCTAGAACTTTGTTTACTGCTGATCCCCTCCCCTGGAGCACCAGCTCTCAGCTACTTCCCAATTCCCTGCCCTCCCCTTCTGTCCCAAATGCTAGGAGGCCAAGCTCCAGGCCAGCTTCAGTTGGGGTGGGTGGTGTGGGGGGAGACTTTGAAGACACCCTCCTCAGCCCCTCTTCTCAAGCTCTGACCCCCAGTAAGCCTAGGGAAGCTGGCCCATCGTACTTGGCCCCTTGGCTTAGTCCAACACGGGACCTGTGACCTCATCCCTCCACCCGGGGAGCACAGGCAGTCCTGGGAGCTCAGTGGTAGGATGTGGAAGGTTCCTTAGATCAGAGGATTTCTATAGAAAGATGCTTTGGGGTTCCAGGGCCACGAGGAGACTGAGGCCCAGAGTGGAAGCTGGACTTGGTCATAGGCCCATGTGGACATAGCTGAGCTGGGACCTGGAGTTGAGAAGGAGCCTTCCCCCCAAAAGCCCTGCCTCACCAAGGATAACCCCGCCGTCTGGGGAAGCCAAGGGACTGAGTGAGTGATGGGGTTGGCCAAGAACACTACAGAAGGCCTGACCTCTGATCTATATGGCCCATCCCTGCCCTTTCTTCCCTCCTCTGCTCTGGCCAGAAACACATGGAGGAGGAAGGAAGGTGAAGCTATGACCTCCTAAGGTTAGCAACCTGGTTCCCCAGCCCAGCCAGTGCTGTACCTTGCTTTGTTCAGGGATCCCTGGGAGGTCTGAGGTGATAAATCACAGGGCTCGGCAAGGGGGGGTGCACCCAGGAACAGACATCTTTGACCCCCAAATGTTCTGTGCTAGTTATTCCCCCAGAGGTCAGTATGGTGAGGGATCACTTCCGAGGAATGTCACAAAGAGAATCCTCTGGGGCTAGGGGACCGACCAAGTGACCGCAGATGTCCATTCTTACTCAGAAATGCTGTAGTTATGTAAGCTCCTTGAGGGTGGGGGTAACCAGGAGCCAAGAAAACAATAAAAAATTTGGAAAGGTCTAATAATAGAGAAGGAAAGAAGGAAGGAAGGGAGGGAGGGAGGGAGGGAGGGAGGGAGAAAACACAATTATTAAGGGCCTCTCATGTGTCTAGGCTCTGTGCTAAGTAGCACATAGGCAGAGAAGATGGGACAGATTCTCTAGGGAAGGTGCTGGGTGTTGGGAAGGAACATTCAGGGGCCACTTGGGATATTTAATCAGTGTTGCTGAACAAAATTAAGTACAGCTGACCCTCCTCCATGGGGTGGATCAGAGGAACTCAGACTTAGAACTGTTTTAGAGATGAGGAAACTGAGGCTCAGAGAGGTTAAGAACCTTGCTGAAACCTTGGATGTGTACCTTGAACCCCAAGCTTCTGGCTTCAGAGTCAAGGTTTATCCAGAAGCACACCTGTGGGAGTTAATCCCTTTCCCTCTGGGGAGGGTTCAGGGTCATTTCCTACTGAGGACAGTGAGAATGTGTAAACATGGTTCCAGGAGAGTCCTTGAGGAAGGTGACACTTGGCATTCCTTAAGAGTAGCTCAGGGGAAGCAATAGCCTTCTCCTGGCCTAGCTCTTGGGATCTCTGACTTAGTCCTCCACCCAAATAACCCCCTTCTGCAGGCCCCCAGCTAGTTGACTCTTGGTGGGTGGGGAGACACATGAGGGAATTCTTGTTAAGTGACTTGCCCAAGGTCACACAACCAGTAAATGTCAAGTATCTAAGGTCAGATTTGAACTCAGGTCCTCCTGATATCACGGTTGGTGCTCTATCAACATGCAACCTAGATGCCCCTGGACCCCCAGCCAGTCAAAAGTGACTTTCTTATTATACCCAGAGAGCTATAAAACTGTGCATACTTTTTCACTTAGCAATACCATTGCTAGGGTCGTATCCCAAAGAGATTATAAAAATGGGAAATACATACAAAACTATTTATAGCTGTTCTTATTGTGGTGGCAAAAAACTGGAAATTGAGGGGATGCACATCAATTGCGGAACTGCTGAACAAGTTGTGGTACATGAATGTAACGGAATGCTGTTGTGCTGTAAGAAATGATGAGCAGGAGGACTTCAGAAACACCTGGAAAGACTTACATGAGCTGATGGTGAGTGAAATGAGCAGAACCAGGAGAACCTTGTACACAGTGTAAGTCACATTGTGAGATGACCAGCTTTGATAGACTTAGCCCTTCTCAGCAACACGATGATCTAAAGCAATTGCAGAGGACACGGGATGGAAAATGCGTCCACATCCCAAGAAAGAATGACAGAGTCTGAATGCAGAGAAAAGCAGACTATTTACCACCTTTTTTTTTTTTTTGCCTTTGTTTGGGTTTTTTTTGGAGGGCAATTGGGGTTAAGTGACTTGTCCAAGGTCACACGGCTAGTTTTTGTGTTAAGTGTCTGAGGCCAGATTTGAACTCAGGTCCTCCTGACTCCAGGGCCGGTGCTCTAGTCACTGCGCCACCTAGCCGCCCCTACTTACTACCTTTTAAAAATATTGTCTTTTTTTGTTTCTTCTTTCTTGTTGTTCCTCATATTGGTTCTAATTCTTCTTTACAATATGACTAATGTGAAAATATGTTTAATGTATATATAGAGCCTATACCAGATTGCATGCTGTCTTGTGGAGGGGCAGAAAATTTAAAAATAAAACGGGATTGCTGTTTTGGGATTGTGGATAGAGGAAAGATGGGGAGAAAAAATTGTAACTCAAAATATCACGAAAATGAATGATGTAAACAAGAAAATAAACAAAATAATTCAAACAAAAAATTTTTTTGGAAATGAATGTGGAATACTAAAAATAAACTAAAAAAAATTTTTAAAAGATGACCTCCTTGACCCCTAACTACAGTTTGCTCTCTGTCTCTGTCTCTCTGTGTCTCTGTTTTTCTCAGTTTCTCTGCCACTGCTTTTCTGGTGCTATTGTTGTGCAGAGAATAAGAGAGCCGAGACCTGGGTTCAAGGTAAATTTAGGTGTGAATTTATTGATCAAGCGCGTGACGACCGGAGTGAAATCACTCAAGTGAGTAGTGATTATTGAATCTCATAGACTTGATTATATAGGCCCAAACCGCAAACCACAACTGGGGAGGAGCTAGCAAAAGCCATTACGTTACAGAAGCAAAGAGAGCTGGTGATTGGTTACCTACATAGTTCAGGGCTAATTTGGGAATATGGCGAGAGGGTACAAGGGTGCAAACCCCCAATGACATAAGGGTCCCTCCTAGAACAGGGTGGAGGGCCATAGTCCACTCTTTCCGGAGCAGGGTGGAGGGTCATTGAGTAAAGGGGAACTGGAAAGTCTCAGAATAGACCAGGGTCATGTTCTGGGCAGAGGGTGTGGGGACCCTGCTTGGTCAGCGGGACTGGCCGGGGTGGTCTCTAGTCTTGCACCATAACCCCAGGCTGATCCTTGTATAGTATAAGGAAAAATACAGAATGCTAATTTGAAGAAGTAGGGGGTAGGGGACTATGCCTTGGGTGACATGCCCAGACTCACCTTAAGCAATTACAAGCTATAGCAGAATATAAAATAAGGGCAACAGCAAGAATAAAAAGGGGCCCAATGGTGGGGCACAGGTGGGCCACAAGTTAAATGGCAGGTGATCTCAGGCGGCGGGCAGGTGACCTGGGATTTGAATTAGGGCACAATACTATCCTTGTCTCTGTCTGTCTCTGTCACTGTCTTTCCCCATCTCTACCTCTGTGACTGAGGTTCCCACCCTCTTCTCCCTCACTCCCACTCCCTCAACTCCTCCAGTCTGTTGGAAATATTCATTATCTTCCTCTCAAGTGCATTCATTACTTTTGTAATTACTTCTGAGTGTAAGGGAAAGGGGGGGACAAGGAGGGACAAGGCTTGAACGTCAATGTCCCTGAGGAGAAGAGAGAGTTGAGTGAAGAAGTGGAGAAGTAGTAGGTTATTGGGGAGAAAGGACAGCCAAAAGACCATCCTGCATATCATCTCCAAGATTCCCTCTCCTAGTGTCAGGACCAGGATTAGAAGTGAGCTCCCCATCACTGAAGGGCTTAGAGTGGATACAAGGGGCCCACTTGTAGGGGCTGTTGTAGAGAAAATTGGCAGTCCTAGATCGACCAGGTAATTTCTAGGGTGACTTCTTGTTCTGGAGTTTTGAAATTCCTTGTCTTTGAAATAAAGACAATGGTTTTCACCTCCTAAGGGTTCTCAAAGACTTCTCTCCCTGTGTTTCCCTCCAAGCTGCCCTCCATATGCTCCCCAAGACTTTCCTTACCAAGCCGGAGAAAACTCTTCAGCCTGGATGTTCCTTTGGCCCTTGGACGCTTCTCAAACTACAGGTGCTCATGGCCCCTGAAGACTCCCCTCTGATTGGTCATGTTTTCCCCTCCCTTTTCAGTTCTCTTTTATGTGTAGTCTTCTCCCATTAGAACATATGCTCTATAAGGGCTAGAACTGCCTTTGTCCCTTTATTTGTTGTCTCAACCTTTTGCACAGTGTCTGGGACAATCAGACTTGGATTGAATCAAGCTCTTAATAACTGTTGTTGACTTCGCTTGACTCACCGGACAGAGGGATCATGCTTGTCCTACTAGCCTGATACCCAGAGGGCAACCCTAGAGGAAATGGCCAGATGTCCCAGAGACACAGATTTGGGTTGACACAGAGAATTCCTCCTGTCCCCAGATGGAATGGGATGCCCCAGGAGGGGATGAATGCCCCTTCCCTAGAGGGCATCAACCTTCTCCATTGGATGACCACTTGTGATGCCAAAGGCTACCTGAGATCTTACCAATCTGTCAACTCTGACATCCAGGGAATCTGGGATGCCCAAGGCTCCCTCAGTTCCAAAGTCCATTATCCCTTGATATAGATATTCTGGAAATTGACCACGTTGAAGGAGCCCCTGGCTGCCATGTGGACTTCCCATCCACCTCCATGACTGGAATCTCCTCCATCCTCACGTCTACCTCTCCCAGCCATTATTTTCCTTCAAGGCTCTGCTCACTCTCCTATCCCCCTCAAATGACCTTGACCTTCCTTCTTTGTGTGGAGGTGGCATCCTCTCAGTGGCAGAGTGTGAGTAGGAGCCTCTTTGGGTGGTGCTGGGTTATCTCATTCCCAGTGAGGAGCTCCTTCAGTCTCTACTGTGTGCTATACATCCTCCATTGTCACTTTTAAGAATGTTTTTTACTTTAAATTTTATCATAATTTTTCCCACAATCACAAATCAAAAACAATTTTTAGCATTAATTTTCTCACCATTTTAAGTTCCAGATTTTTCTCCCTCTGTCTTCTCCCCTCTTCTGGACACCATAGACAGTATGATATAGTTTATACATATACTGTCGTGCAAGACAAATTTCCAAATTCATCACGTCTGTGGCATAAGAAACAATTTTTTTTTTAAAAGGACAAGAAGGGGTTGGAGCCAAGATGGTGGAGTAAAAGCAGGGACTTGTTGGAGCTCTCTCCCAAGCCCCTCCAAATAACTGCAAAAATAACTCTAACCAAATTCTAGAGCAACAGAACCCACAAAATGACAGAGTGAAACAAATCTCCAGCCCAAGACAGCCTGGAAGGTTGACAGGAAGGGTCTATTGCACAGTACTGGGAACCAATCACATTCCGGCATGGGTCACATTGGCACAGATAGTAGGCAATAGGCCCCAGGGGACTGAATTACTGGCAGCTGTGTTGGTTTCCAGACTTCTCAACCCACAAATGCCAAAGACAGCATAGAAGATGAATTGGAAAATGTTCAGACCTGGGAGAAAGAGGAGCATAGTCCAGCCCCAGCCCCAGGGTGGCAGAAGTGGTGGTGGTTGCTGGCAGCAGCAGCAGCTATGGCTCCTTCCAGAGTTCTAGGTCCACAGATACTGAGGATATCAAGTGGCTAATTAAAGAGGGAATTCAGGGATCTCTTTGTTGGTGTTGAGGCAGGATTCTCTTGCTTTGCCCTACTTGCATCTGGGTTGCAATCCTTGGTGGAAGTCCTGCAGTGAGGAGGAATGTTGGCAGGGGAGAGATTGTGGTAGTGGTGGAAAGGGCCTCCTCCTCACAGTTCTAAGGGAGAAAAGAGTGCATGTGGTCACTCACAGACCAGAGCACAAGAGCCAGGAAAGGAGTAAACACCTCTCTTTTAATCATAACGACCTTGTAATAGCTGAAAATTTGTAGGTCCCAAAATTATCTCTGAAAACAACTGCACAAAACTGCTGAAGCTTGAGACAGTACATTCCCTCCTCCCCAACCTCACTGAAAGCAGAGTCCTATCTTGACAAAGTGTTAGAACTTCAAGCATTTGGCTGGGAAAATGAACAAACAGTGTAAAAAACCGCTCAGACTATAGAATCTTACTTTAGTGACAAGATAAAAAAATACAACCAGAAGACAAGAAAGTCAAAGCTTCTACATCAAAAGCCTCTAAGAAAAATATGAATTGGTCACAGGTCATGTAAGAATTCCCAAAGGATTTTGAAAATTGAGTAAGAGAAGTAGAGGAAAAATTGGGAAGATAAAGGAGGAAGATGCAAGAAAATCAAGAAAAATGAGTCAATAGCCTGCTAAAGGAGACCCCCAAAATGCTGAAGAAAATAACACCTTAAAGATTAACCCAAATGGCAAAAGAGGTGAAAAAAGCCAATGAAGAGACTAAGGCCTTAAAAAGCAGAACTAGCCAAATGGAAAAGGATGTCCAAAAGCTCACTGAAGGAAATAATTCCTTAAAAATTAGGATGGAGCAAATCAAAGCTAACAACTCTACAAAAAATAAAGAAATTACCAAACAGAAACAAAAGAATGAAAAAAAGAAGACAACATGATATATCTCACTGGAAAAAACACTGACCTGAAAAACAGATCCAGGAGAGAGAATTTCAAAATTATTGGACTACCTGAAAGCAAGCTGAGACATCATATTTCAAGAAATTATCAAGGAAAACTGCTGTTGCTGCTGCCATCACCACCTGCACCATCCCAGGGATGGTGCCAGAGCCCAGGTGAACCATGCTTCTCTTTCACCTGGGTGCCACAGAGTTTTCCCTGACCTTCCACACTATCTTTGGAATTTGTTGGTGGAAAAGTCTGGAAGCTGCCATGGCTACCAGTGCTTCAGTCCCTTGAGGCCTGCTCCATCCTTGTCTGTGCCAGCATAGTCCACATTAGACTCTACTCTGCTTACAGCCCATTGGTATAGACCCTTCCTGTCAGCCTTCCAGGCTCTCTTGGGCTGGAAATGTGTTTCACTCTCTCATTTTGTGAGTTTGGTAGCTCTAAAATTTTTTTAGAGTCATTTTTACAGATATTTGGAGGGGTTTGGGGGAGAGCCCCAACAGGTCCCCACTTTTACACCACCATCTTGGCTCTGCCCCCCCCAAGCATTCTTGATGAAAAGAGCAGAACTGAATAGAAAACTTGTCTTTCAAAATACAGTAATCAAGAGTAGCATGAAAAGGTAAAGAGGAAGGAGAAATCATAAGGGACTTATTAAAGTTGAACTGTGTAATGGTAATGGAATTTAAAGATCCCCTTGTATTGGCTTGGTTTTGGGATTGTGTTAAAACCCAGAGGTTGTGAATCCCACTTGTGGGATGGACTTGTTGACATGAAGACAGAGGGTTAAACTGGGAGGAGCTGGTGTTGTGGATTTGGAGACAGGCCCAAGCAGAGGAGGCCAGAAGAACTTCTGGGGAGCAGTATTGTGGAGGCAGAAAGAGAGAAGAATGACTGGGGAACAGAGTTGCTTAAAGAGAAACTGATGAGGGACAGTTGGAGCTGCCCAGGACTTTTGAGAATTGCCACCTGGAGCTGCCGAGAACTGAGGAGGAATGACTGTGGTGCTGGTATTTTGTCTCTCTGTTTTGATGTTGTTTTGCCAGATTTGCCTCCTGGTGAAGGCCAATGCTGCTGTTGTAGAGGTCCTGGAACCTTGCTGTTGGTTTAGAAGTCCTGAAGAAGGATTTTCTTGTTATATGTATACAGAAATCTTGAAAGAGGGTCTTTCTGAGGTTTTCAGGGGTTCTGAGACTATTCTGAAGGTAGAGAGGGAATTAATGAGGACACTGGAAATGTATATTGTAGCTTTGTTAAACTTTGTCTCCCCAGGAACAGAGATTGCTGAGAACTTTCCTTGGATCAAGATGAGGAAAAGACTTCTCCTTGGGTATTAAATACTATGATCATATCTTAACCTTGTTGTAGTTTAGGGATAGATGGCCTTTGTGTTCTCTGCTCCCCTTTTTAGAAGGTGCTTGGCTTAAATTGATGATAATTGTAATTCAGTTATAATCCAGGGGTGGGATACTTTTGAGTTTTTGTGCTCTGTGACTGACAAAATGAATGTATTTTATGATTGGAAACTAATCTCCATTTGAGAAGAGAGACTTTGTGACTGACTAAATGAATATACTAGCTGGGGTGGGGTACTTTGACTCTATACTTTGTGATTGAATTGAGAACTTGCTAAATGACTGAGTTATACTGTATTTTCATTTTCTCTGTTCTGTGAACGTTTTGCCTTAATTTGCCACTGAATAAGTGGAGAGTTACTATGCTGGTATTCTGAACCTTGGAAGTTGCCTTTGCCTGGCATTACAAACTATTACATTCCTACTTGGAAAGATGATATTTATAACTATTGAGAGAGAAAGAGAGAGCACAGGGTGAGTTGAATATGAAGGAATTAGATCTAAAAAATAAAATTAAGGTGTGAAAGAGGAATATATTGGGAGAAGGAGAAAAGGAGAGATAGAATGGTGTAAATTGTCTTGCATCAAAGAGTCAAGTAAAAAGCTTTTGGAATGGAGGATAAGAACTGGTAGGTGAGAGGAAATGAGTCAACCTTACTCTCATTAGATTTGCTTAAGGAGGGAACAGCAGACACATTCAAATGGCTTTCTTACCGTACAGGACAGTAGAGGGGAAAGGAATAAAGGGGGAGGGGATGATAGAAGAGAAAGCAGAATCAGGGAGGGGGTAGTCAAAAGCAAACTCTTGAAAAGGGACAGGGTCAAAGGAGAAACTTGAATTAATGGGGGGTAGGATAGGATGGAGTGAAATCTTTTTTTTGTATTTCTTTTTAAAATTTGTTTTCTTGTTTACATTATTCATTTTCATTACATTTTTGAATTACAAATTTTCTCCCAGTCTTGCCCCTGCCCCAACCCTAAAACAGCAATCCCACTGTAAAGCCCCTCCCCTGCTCTGCTCTCTTATTT
>JAQQSW010024798.1:0-10017 GCA_028646575.1 Pseudocheirus occidentalis | reverse complement strand
ACAAATGTATATACATACATATATATATATATATATATATATATATATACTTACACATAGGTGCATATAGGAGGCTATATTTGTGTATGAATACATATCTGAGCATATGTGTATATGTGTATATAGAGGGTATAGGATGAATTGAATACGAAGGGATGATACTTTAAAAGGCGAAATTCTGAGGTGGGAGAAGACTAGAATGAGAGGAGGCAGGGAGAGACAAAATGCGGTTAATCATCCCCTAGAGAAGAGGCAAGGGATAACTATTACAATTTTAGTTTCAATAACTCTCGTTGAATTTGGCTTAGGGAATAAATGGCATAAACTCTAATCTGGGCATCATGCCACATAGGAGAGTAGGGGGACATGGGGATGAGACGGGGGATGATGGAGGGGAAAGCAGGGTTTGGGGGAGGGATGCTGGAAGCACACACTTCAGTAAAGAGACAAGGACAGGGTAGAGAACAGAACAAGGGGGGAGGCATAGGAAGGAGAGACAGATGATCACTGTCACAATATGTCCACTATGAAGATGTCCTGTATAATCGCACATCCACAGCCTGTATTGAATTGATTGTCCTTCCAGTGGGGGTGGGTGATGAGGGAGGAATCGAAAGAATCTAGAATTTAAAGTTCTGCAATACCTGCAACTAGGAATTAAGATATACAGGAGCTGGGATAGGGAGACCTTCCCTGCCCTACCAAAAAGCAGGAGAGCAGAGCAGTGTAGGGCCTTTACAGTGGGATTGCTGTTTTAGGGTTGGGGCAGAGGCAAGATGGAGAGAATATTTGTAATTCAAAAATGTAATGAAAATGAATGATGTAAACAATAAAACAAATAAAAATACTTAAAAAATAAAATGATGGGGTGAGAGAAAAATATATTGGGAGGAGAAAGCGAGAGATAGAATGGGGTTAATTCTCTCACACAAAATAAGCAAGAAAAGCTTTTACAATGCTGAGGAAGAGTGAAGAGGTGAGAGGGAATGAGTGAACATTATTTTCATCAGATTTAGCTTAAGGAGGGAATAATATATACACTAATTATGTACCTTCAATACAGGAAAGGACGAGGAAGGAGATAAGAAGGGGGAGGATGATAGAAGGATGGGCACATTGGTGGAGTGGGTAGTTGGAAACAAACACTTTTGAAAATGAACGGGGTCAAAGGAAAGTACAGAATAAATGGGGAACAGGAGAGGATGGAGGGAAATATAGTCTTTCACATCATGACTCTTATGGAAGTGATTTGTATAGTTATACTTGTATAACCTATATTGAATTGCTTGCCTTCTCAATGAAGATGGATCAGTACAGAAGAAGGGAGAGAATTTGTAACACAAAGTGTGGAAAACAAATGTTGAAAATTGTTTTTACATGCAACTGGGAAATAAAATGTAGAGAAAATGGAGTGTATAAATCTATCTTTGCCTATATGAAAGTGATGGGGAGTGGGAGAGGGGCATGGTAGAGTGGAGGGTAGGCTGGGGAAGGCATAATTATAATGCATATAATCTTGGGGTGGGGGGAGGAGAGATGGGGAGAAAATTTGGGTCTCAAAATCTTGAGGAAATGAATGTTGAAGACTAAAATAAATAAATGAATAAAAATAAATTAATCTAAAAAGGAAAGTCCTTTCTTAACTCCAGCTCATCTCCTGTTTCTCACCTTTCCCCATATTCCTTCCTTCCCATGTCTCCTTCCCCTTTCCTATTCCCAGTTGCTCACCCATTCCCTATCCTTGTAACCTTTTTGTATCAAGTTTTGTTAATGTGTTTTATTTTTACATTATAAATATTTGTAGATTACTCATTTCCCAAGAGGTCTATTACAGTAAAATATTACTTAAATAACAAGAAAGAACAATATTGTGTTCATGAAAAATTTTCCTCAGAATAAATTTGAGAGGTATGTTATGAAAGCATTAATATCCCCATTTTACTAGTGAACAAGTGGAGTCATGATGTGACTTGACCATGACATTCCTAGATCAGAGGTTCCCAAACTTATTTCATCTACTGCCCCTGTTTAAAAACCAATTACTCATCCCCCCACCTAAATCTACCTTCCTTTTAAAAATGGATTAATTTTTATTTTATAATATTCAGTTCCAGAAGCTTTTGAATTTTAAATTTTCTTCCCCTCCCCTTTCCCCAAAATGTTATGCAATCTGATATAGGCTATACATATACATTCACATTAAATGTATTTTCACATTAGTCATGTTGTAAAGAAGAATTATAACCAATGGAATGAACCACGAGAAAGAAGAAACAAAACAAAAATTTTTAAAAAGAGAGAAATAGTATGCTTTGATCTGTATTCAGTTGCTGTGACTCTCTGGATGTGGATAGCATTTTCCATCTTGAGCCTTTTGGAGTTATCTTAGAACCTTTCACTGCTGAGAAGAGCCAAGTCTACCAAAGTTAGTCATCACACAATTTGACTGTAACTGTGTACAATGTTCTCCTGGTTCTGTTCCCCTCACTGAGCATTAGTTCATATAAATGTTTCCAGGTTTTTCTGAAGTCTGCCTATCATCATTTCTTACAGCACAATAATAGTATTCCATTACATTTACATACCACAGCTTGTTTAATCATTCCCCAATTGATGGGCATCCCCTCAATTTCCAATTCTTTACCACCACAGGAAATCTACTTTCTTTAACTCCTTGATTTTTTTAATATTTGCATCATTAAAAAATTTACACACACATATAAACATTACATCTCTTAAATTAATTTATTGTAAATTTATGGATTTTCCTGCATTGAAATTTTGATGATGCAATATCGCATCGTGTAACCATATTGTATTGTATGATAGACAAATCATTATGTACATATATTCCTGCTGATGCATGCTGGACTTCCCAACAATGTGTGACATGATTGCCAGCCAACACTTGCTTATTAAGACCTGTTGGCAGACTTGAGCATTGATCGGTTATAACTTGCATTTTGTGTGTTTATTTGGAAAATAATATAATCACAATAACACAACAAATGAAATATGTATGAGAGGCATTTCAAAATTTTCTTTTCTTCTTTCCTTATGCTTCCACTGCACACTTATTTTTATTCAGCAACCTCCAAAATCACCTAATGCTACTATTGCACCCCTGGATCATTTCAGCACTCCAGGGGTTAGTATTCCTTACTTTGCGAGCCTACGACCTAGCTAGTAAGACTTGAAAGTCAGAAGACCTAATTCTTAGAGGAGGGAATGTGCTGTATATATTTGGGGGGGTATGAGTAGTGAGTTTCTGTGAAGTATTAGACATACTCTGAAGAAAGTGGGAAACTAGTTTGGTTCCAGATTGTGGAGGGCTTTGAATACCATAGTAAAGGGTTTAGGTTTAATCTCGAAGGTATTACAGAGTCACTGAGTATTTGATATCAAACTTATGGTACTATAAGATTTGAGACTTAAGTAGATTGATCTGTTAATGGCTTTTCAATCAATTCTTTGAAAACTGGTAATGATGTGAACTATGGTGGTATTACTGGGAAGAGGAAAAAAAAGAGGTTGGTATGAGAGAGTCTGAAGGCAAAGAGTTCTATTGGGGCTTCGTATTCAGAGATGGAGTTGACTAGGTAGCCTCTGAGAGTTTTACTAAGCCTTAACTTCTGTGATTCTATGATTTTATAACTTAAGACATTGTCAATTGGAAGAGAAGTCCATTGATTTGAAAAGTGCATGCTGATAGTGAATAACTGAATGTGATTTAAAGGGCTTGAAAAAAAGCTGCAAAACAGGACATAATGGTTAATAGCTAAGCTAAATAACCATAGCTGAAACTAATGAGAAATGTTCCTTGTACTCCAATAGCACCACAAAATCACTAAAGGCCAGGAATCCTAGTGATCCCTCAGAAACTACCAATACCTCAAATGTGAATCAGACAGATAATGAGAAACTGTTATCTTGTTATTAGGCAGACCTTTGCTCTCTTCATATCTTAATCATAGAGCCAACTGAATGAATCAATGAATGTGTAAATTAATCTCTATAATTCTGTCACACCATAATAAATTTCAATTTTTAACCTCAACTGCAGAATGACTAGAAAGATGTGTAATTCTGCTAGACCATGGAATGGAGAGAAGAATATGGTCCCATAGATACTGGATATACAGGAGACATTTTCCTAATTTCCTTATCCTGCATAGACCTTTTCACTGTCACCAATATCCATGGTACTAGTTTGCTCCTCATTAGCACATTTTCCTTTTGTTTACTTCTTAGACCCTGACTTGTCACTGAGGAATGATTTGGATAGCCAAGACATTCATGGTCCAACCCAGGGCTTCTTAAACTTTTTCTACTCCAGTGGCCCCTTTTCAAGTTGTGTGGCCTGAGGGTATGCACAGTGCAAAGTGTGCATGCTTTGTGTTCAGAACCAAGACTGTAGTTAGGTTGTAAGATGCAACATGGGCAAGCACTGCCAGAAACACCTCAGATTCATTATGCATTTGATTTTTAATTCATTTTGGTTATTATATCTTCATAATCCTCTTACTGTTACCAAATTTTTCAAGGCCCCATATGAGGGCCATTGAGACCCACAGTTTAAGAAGTTCTGGTAGCCTACATTTATGTCAGCTAAAACCTTGTGACAGCAAATAGAAGTGATGTGTTTGGTTAGGGACCCTATTTGGCTACTTAAATAACACAAACCCCCAAAATTTTAAGATAAAGGGGCCTTAGAAATTTACTGAGAAAATTCTACTATTTTACCAATGAGAAAGCACAAAGAACAGTAAAATGACTCAACAATGATCATAGAGCTTGCAAGTGGGTGTTTACTATACATAAATATTTACTGTATTTTAATTAATTACATATTAAAATAGAAAACAAGTTATAAATTATATATTAATAATGCATTATACTGTTATATATATATACAAAGTATAACAGCATATTATGTGATATATAGTATCTATTGTATTATTGTATCATGTTATACATTTTGTGTCTCTATAGTAGTATAAAATGTTAGTAGTATATTATTAATCATCAATATATTAATTGTTGGTATAGTTATGTCATGTATAGACTTTATCTTTACATATATATATTACATTATTATATATTTTATATTAAAAACCACTTATAAACTGTATGATCATAGATAAATTACAGCCTTTTTATACACATACATATACATTTTTTCATGTATATGTATGTATATATGGATATAAGGATCAGGCATAGTGTATCAACAATGCAGTATTCACAAAGCCTACAGTAGCTATAAGTATGCTGATATGGTTATTAATCACAAAATGTAACAGGCTCTCTACATGAGAAATATAGCTAGAACGTTTATTTAAATACCAGAAAACTGAATCCCCAAACCAGAAAGTCTAACCCAACATAGGAGTTATGAAGTTGGCACATGTAGTTAAAGTAGTAAACACCCATATTCTCAAGCCTTCAAAACAGGACAGGCTACCTCAGGCAAAGATCCTACTCTCTCCACTCACACAACTGCTCAGAGTCCAGGCAGCTTGGTTCCAGCAGCTCTGGTCCCCCACAGTTCCAGTCCCTGGCAGTCAGCAGGAGTCCTTAGCAGAGATTCTGGCAGGCTCAAAGAAAAAGGAGTTTGTGCCACAGCCGCTGCCACTGACTCTGCCTCTGGTCACTACCTCAGATGCTAGCTTGGTTCAAGCTTTCACTTGCTCTACCCCTTCCGGTTATGTTAGCAAGTTCAAGGGGCATGGAAGATCTTCAAATCCTAGTATCATTACAAATAGTAATACATACTTGTAATTACTTAGAAAAGCTGAAACTTGTAGATTATCAGAGCAGAAGATTTTTGTACT
Source organism: Pseudocheirus occidentalis (assembly GCA_028646575.1). Classification (NCBI taxonomy): domain Eukaryota; kingdom Metazoa; phylum Chordata; class Mammalia; order Diprotodontia; family Pseudocheiridae; genus Pseudocheirus; species Pseudocheirus occidentalis. Next base: position 4,183 of record JAQQSW010024798.1, on the reverse strand, counting down.
TCAGTGAGCTAAGCTAATTGGATGACTGCATAAATTTGGCACCAATGTGGGGAGGCTCCCAGGAGCAGGGACCCATCAGGCCCTCATATAAGGAGGCAGAACTGACGTAGGTTAGAAGTGCAATAGGTCAAAGCTCCTGTGTCAATGATAGAATCAGACCAGGGAATCAAAACTGCCACCAATCTTGGATGAGATAGGGAGAAGTGGGCTCAAAAACAAACAAATAAGCATATATGGACCTTATTTCCCAATGAGGCATTGACTGTGGCTCATAACCCCCAACTCCAATCAATGTTTAAGTGCAAACCATAATGCAGGGAATTGTAATGACAATGAAATCAATAGACATGCAAGGTCAAAGCTCTAAGGAGCAATGTAATATAATAGAATGTGTCATGGACTGGGTGGTAAGAGACCATAGTTCTCATCTCCTTTCCACTACCAATTAGCAGTGATAAACTAATCTATTAGAGATCTAGAAGAGTCAGATTTGTATTCTCTATACTTCCTTCCCCATTTTTAGCTCTTATTTTATCATTTGCAAATCACAGTAGATGATATTAATACCTGGCTTTTATCTGTTGCCGTATAGTTTCAAAGTATTTTAGAAACGCTGAATCATTTAATATCATTATAACCCTCCAACCTAGGTACATTATACCTACATTTATAGACAAGGAAACTGCAGTTCAGATTTGCTCAGAGTTATATGTATCATAAGGATCAGAAGAAGATTTGAACTAAGTTTCCTATTTCTATTAACTGTAGCCCAAAGGTCCCTTCTGGTTCTCTGCCTCTATACTTTTACATAGTTCACTTACATGACCACAACTTACATTGTATTAACTGAATTAGCTTATTCTGATGATATCCAATTAAATAAAAGCAGACTTTGACATAGCAATCTAAGGCAAAGCCAGGGCAGAGACCTAAACACATGCGTACATATAGACATATACACACATGTGTATTCACACACCTGCATGTGCATACACGTGTATGCACACACACATACACACATGTAGTCCTTTCACATATATACAAAAACCCCACATCCAAAAAAGTCGTATAGTTCTTTCAGGTTCTGCCTAGGATTTTTTTTTTACCTTTTGCCTGAGGAATATAGAATACTTATATGTACTGGACAGCATGGCATAGCAGACATATGAGGAAGACCTGGTTTTGTCCCCTTCACATAAGATAGTAGCTTTGTGACCGTGGGCAATTCTCTTATTCTCTGTTTCCATATTTTCAAAAAGGAGATAATATTGTCTATGGTATTTGATTCATAGAATTGTAAGGATCCAGTGAGATCATTTTTGTGAAGTGCTTCACAAGCCTTTAAGAGCTAAAGGCCAGTTATTATTATTGGTGCTTAATAAACATTTCTTGAATTTAGATAGCCAGTGAAATAAATCAGAAATATATTTACTCTGAACTATACAGACCAATATCACAGGAGATATTTCTGTTGCATTTTTTTGGTTTCAAAAAAAAAGTATAGAACAGAAATGTAGTTTAATTCTGGTGGACCACTGAGTCTGAAATAGAAACTGAGAAATGTCAGAAAATTGTAACCCAAAGATTATCATTACTCTCTGCTTTCTGTTTAGCCAAGTAATTAAACATCCACTATAGGCAAGAAAGAGACTGAATACTCTGAAGCAATGAATCACTATTCAAAAAATATTAATTAATTAATTACCTATTATATGCTGTATGCTGACACTGTGCTTAGCAGAGAGGATATAAAAGCAGTATGAAGTAACTTCTGACCTCACACTTATGCACACACACGTATATGTGCACATGTGTGTATATGTCTGTGTATACATGTGTATATCTCAAAATAAATACAGTCCAACTTTAGGGAGGAGAAAAACTAGTTTCTTGGGGGATTAGAAAAGTTCTCATGTAGGAAGTACTTTTTGGTTGAACTGTGAAGTAAATAAGGTACTCTAAGAGGTAGAATTGAGGAAGAAGTATATTGCAGGCAGGGCCTGTATAAAAGCACAACAACGGCAGTATAGACAATCATATGCAAAGAACAAAAAGAAAGTTAACCTTTTTTTAGGAGCGAAGATCATGGAGTAAGCAGTAAATCACTGTAGCTCTCCCATATTCACCTCGAAACAACCACAGAATAGTGCACTAGAACAAATCCTGGAATAGCAGAGTCAGCAGAAGAATGGGGTGGAGCAGTTTTTTAGCCCTGGAAACTTGGAGGTTCAGTGAGAAAGCACCATTTCATTTGAATAAAAGGGGAGTGTGTTCTAGTACAGGAAGTGTCCCCGCAAGTTGGCAGTAAGTCTCACATCAGCAAACCAGCAGGAAATGCTGAGCCCCAGTGTGGTGTAGCAGGCGAATACCAACACCAGGATCTTCTAGATGCCCTAGCATAGCCAGAGGAACCTACAGACTCCAGTTCTGAGAATTGCCACATGTTTTCACGTAACCCTGATTGGTTGGTATTCTGTAGTGGTGAGACTTCCATGTGCTTCAGCGCAGCCCAGGGTAGGTGGACATCTTCTGGTGGAAGGACCTCCATGTGCTTTGGTGTAGCTTGGAGAAACTCAGAAAAACCCATATGGACTCATCACATGGCAGATACCACTACTAGGACCCCCAGATGAGTACCAGATATGCTACTAGACCTTTAAGAGCATCCAACAGCACCAACCACATCACCACTGCAACACAGCACCAAAGATGAGGGTCATCTGTGGACCTCAGGGCAACTTCAGCACAGCACCAGGTAAATAGCAGAGCCTGCCTCCAGTGGCACAAGAAGCCTGAGACAAAGCCACTTCCACAGTGGGAACAGTACTCAAATTTAAAAGAAAGGAAAAAGGGCAAAATAGATGAGTAAAAATGACAAAAAAAAGAATCTGATCATAGAAATTTATTATGGTTACATGGAGTACCAAGACGCAACCTCAGAAGAAGACAACAATATCAAAATACCTATGATAAAAGCACCAAAGAAAAATGGGAACTTGTCTAAAGCCCAGAAAAAACTCACAGAAGAGCTCAAAAAGGAACTTAATATAAGAGAGGTAGGAAAAAAAATGTTGGGAAAAGAAATTAGAGTGATGCAAGAGAATTATGAAAAAGGACTCAACACCTTGGAAAACTGCTAAAAAAAGTAGAATTGACCAAATGGAAAAAAGAAACAAATATACTGAAGAAAATAATTCCTTAAACAGTAAAATTGGCCAAATGAAATAGAAAGTACAAAATCTAATTGAGGAAAACAACACTTTAAAAGTTATAATTGGGCAAGTAGAAGCTAATGACTCTATGAGACATCATGAATCAACCAGCAAATTCAAAAGGATGAAAAAATGGAAGAAAATGTAAAATATATCATAAGATAAACAACTGGCCTAGGAACTAGATTCAGGAAATTCAACATTATAATCATTGGACTACCTGAAAGTTATAATCAAAAGGAGGATCTGGGTAGTATCTTTCAAGAAAATATCAAGGAAAACTGATCTGATGTCCTGGATCCAGAGGGCAAAAAAAAATATTGAAAAAAATCTACCAATCACCTCAGGAAAGAGATCCCAAAATAAATACCCCAACGAACATTATAGCCAAATTTCAGAAATATGAGGTAAAGGGGGAAAATAATAATAATACAAGTGGCTAGAAAGAAAAATAATCAAATATTGTGGAGTCATAATCAGGATTATACAGAACTTGGCAGCTGCAATATTAAAGAATTGGAGGTCATGCAATGTGTTATTCAAGGAGACAAAAAATTAGGACTACAACCAAGAATCACTTATCCAGCAAAACCTAACAAAAGTAATATATTAAGGGGAAAATCATCAGTCAATGAAATATAAAGATTAGAAACCTTCATAAGGAGAAGAAAAGAACTAAATAAAAAAATGACCTCTGATATAAACAAGCAAGAGAAACATTAACAGATAAAAAGGGAAAAGAAAGCAAGGGACTCAATAGAGCTAACTGTTTACATCCTTACATGGGAAGATGATGTAATGGTAATCAACTTGTTGGATATTTAGGGCTAAGTATGGAAGGTGTGAGCTCTGTCTGAAAGGTGTGAGCTCTGTATGGAAGGTGTGAGCCTTGTCTGGAAGGTGTGAATTCCCCTATTGACTGAGACACTCCCCTGTTGACTTGGGAGAAGGCCAGTGTTTATAAGCAGGAG
>JAQQSW010024797.1:0-10017 GCA_028646575.1 Pseudocheirus occidentalis | reverse complement strand
GGAAGGAAGAAAGGAAGGAAGGAAGGAAGGAAGGAAGGAAGGAAGGAAGGAAGGAAAGAAGGAAGGAAAAAACATTTATTATCTACTATATACCAGACACTGTATTAGATGCCAAGAATAAACATAAATAAAACATACGAAAGTTGAAACAATTCCTGCCTTGAAGGAATGTATATTCTAATGGGGGTGAGGGGAGGAAGAGCATACATATGGCAGCCAAAGGAGCCTGCTTTAGTCTGAGAAGGCCCAGGGATGGTCACAGCACCTATGGACTTGTCCTTCGGTCAGCTTTTCCTATGCTTGTCATGTGTCCTGCTCATCCGGTCTCTTACTTATCCTTTACAAGCCGATCCTCCAAATTCCATATTGCTCACACGCTGAAGCCTGTTTAGGACCAACATGGGCCTCTCCATTCATGACCCTCTGTGAGATCCTTAATTCAGTTTGCCTTCCAGTGACTCTAGCCCCGTGTTCCTGGGGACAAACAGAACAAATCTGACCCCTCCTTTACATGAGAGGTCTCCAGATTCTTGAAGATAGCTATCATATTTCCCTAGCATCTTTTCTTTTCCAGGATAAACATGGCCATTTCCTTGAATCAGTCCTCAGACGTCAGGATCTCGAGGTCATTCACCTTCCTGGTGATGTTCTCCGGCTTTTCAGCAGCCTTCCTGCAGTGTGGTGTGCGGACCAGACCATGCACTCCTGCTGTGGCCTGTCTGAGGTCTCAAGCTTGAGTTAAGTAGATGATTTCATAAATGCATAGAAATTTTTCAAAAATTATTTATTTTTAGTTTATGGAATAAACCTGGCATTTTTATAACATAATATAATTTTTAAAATCCCTGTAAACCATTATGTACAACTTGCTGTTGCTTATGTAGAATTTCATTTGCTAACAGGAACTTTATCTGGATGAAGTAGAGAAACAAAAGGCTTTAAGTGTTTTATTTAGGGTCACAGAGCTAGTTGGGAACAGCTAGGATTAGAACCCAGAACTCTAGGCGAACGAAAAAGTTGGTAGTTGTGACAGGACCAATATCTGCCAGGGTGCTTCCCTTTCTCTCCCCCAACAAGGATTAGTTTTTACTAAAAGGCAATAAAACTGCCCCTGGGGTCTGTTTGGGTCTGGCCTCTAAAGCTTTCTGGTCACCTAAGGGCATAAAAGTCCCACCCCCATGGAGTCAGGAACCCTCAAATTTTGTGGGTGTCTGAAGAAAAGAAAACTTTCCCTGCTGATCAACACATTTCCATATGGAAACGAGGGGGTTCCCAGTGCACAGAAGTTAATGACCACGGTGGCATTATTACATATCCTTTCTATGCTCAGGCTAAGTAAATCTCCTTAAGAAAACAAAACACAAAACAAAACTGTTCAATGACTTTAGAGTGCCTAATTTCATCCCCACATGGAAACTGAACTGAGTATTCCAACATCAGGCCTTCCCCTAACAGTGATGGATTCAAGGAGGAAAAAAAAAAATCCCAGAATATTCTGCTACCCACTGAACTGTGAGTGTCTCCTGTTACCCCTCAGTCCTTGGCCATTTCAAATCTCACGTTTCTGTTTCAATCACCATGTTCCAGGATCAAGAGGGGCCACCTTCATTTTCCCAGAGTTTGCAACATTCTTTAAAAGGGGGAAACATTTGTAGGGGTTTTCAAATAGCTAGTGGCCTCTTATAATTTGGAGCCTTAATCTGAGTATTTTCCCTTCATCAGCACCTTGCAAAATGCCAGACCCCCAACACAGTATTAAGTTGCATTTAAATAAACCTACCAGTTGCTGTCAAATGCGGAACAGTTTTCTTCTTACCAAAAGGAATTGGAAGGAAAAGTCCTGGAATCAGGACCAAGCTCTCTGTTGACATTCACGCCTTTTTGCTATGCAAAGCTGAATTTTCACAAAGTCGAGCAATTCATTCAACTCCAGCCTCAGGTTCCTCATCTGTAAAATGAGGAGTTGGATTTGATAACCTCTAAGGCCCCCTTTCTGCTCCAGATCCATGAGCTCACAAGTATTCTATCCAGTAAGATTTACAAGGAGCCAGCAGCGGGCCTTCTCCTAACACTGGAGGATTCCAGAAAAAAATGTGTGTTACTCTATAGAAGATACGGTGCTAGGAGTTGTAGCATTCCAAGTCAAAATGAAATAGTTGATTTCCTCATGGAGTTTCCACTCTGTTGGCAGATAGAACATATAGTCAGGTAAATAAAAACAGGATCATTTGATAAGCCAAAGACCACAAGGAATTGGTCAGATGAGGAAAGATCACACAGATAAGGTAGACTGCGTACTAGCTTTGGATTAACTACCACAGGGAACAAGAGAAAATCCTTTTGTCCTGGATAAACTCACAAATCTGCTTCTTGCTTAAGTTTCAGCTAATAAATATCTGCTGTCATTTGGGAAGGTGACTGTAGTACCCAATTCTATATGTTTTAATTCTCATTTTTATTTTGCAAGTTTTTCTGTTAAAAACAAGAGTAGTTCCCTTTACTGAAGCCATTGATGTGAGGGGTGATTAGTGACCATAAAATAAGATGTCATACATCTGGGAAGGACCTTAGGGAGCATCTCGGCCAGTGTTTTACAAACTGTTTGGTCTCAGGATCCCTTTACCCTTTTGAAAATTGTTGAGACCCCAAAGAGTTTTTGTTTCTATCGTTTACACTTAAGAGATATTTACCATTTTAGAAATTCAAATGGATAGATTTTTAAAATATTTATTCATTTACAAACGACAATAATAAACCTATTTTCCACTCACACAAATAACATTTGTGTGAAAAAACGATATTTTCCGAAACAAATAAAATTGAGACGTGTGGCATGATTTTACATATCTCTTTAAGATCTAGTTAGTTAATAGAAGACGGCTGGATTCTCCTCTCTATTTCTGCATTCAGTCTGCCGGGATATGTTGTTTTCATGAAGGATGTGAAGAAAACATGGCCTCACACCGCTATGCAGTTGAAAAGGGAAGAACATTTTAGCAGGCAAATAATGTCTTAGTATTATAATAAAAATAGTGTTGTCCTTATGGACCCCTTGAAAGGCTCCTCAGGGAGCTGCTGAGCTAGTCCAGAACTTCCATTTTATAGGACCATAAATCCGGGGTTGGAAGGGGGCCTCAGAGACCATCTAGTCTAAGCCCCTCATTTTAGAAATGGGGAAACTAAAGCTGAAGCAGGTGGGATTTGAACCCAGGACCTGTTTGTTACTCCAGAGCCAGGGCTCTTTCCAGTGAAGCACGCTGCCTCTTATTTCACAGATGAATAAATCAAGGCTCACGGAGGTTGTGACCTTCTCCTTTGCCTGTGATTTGATTTGATTTTGATTTTCACACATCTTCTACTTCCCTATGTTTGTTTTGCAAGAGTATAATTTTCTCTAAGTGTCTATTTCTTTGGCGTTTCTTCCTTGGTTCTTCTAAGAGATGCATCCTCTTGTTGGTCTTTGCTGCTGTTCAGTTCTGTCCAACTCTTTGTGACCCCATTTGGGGTTTTCTTGGCAGGTCACACAGCTAGTAAGGGTCTGAGATCAAATTTGAACTCAGATCCTCCTAACTCCAGGGTCAACACTCTATCTACTGCCCCACCTAGCTGCCCCTTAGGTTCAAAAGTCGTCCTATAAAAGTGAAAATTGTATATAGTCAAAATTATTTTTGAAAATCCCTTAAATTGCTCATAAAATGTATAGCTGTGGCTAGGTGGTACAGCAGACAGAAAACTGGACCTGGGGTCAGGAAGACCAGAGTTCAAATCCTGCCTCAGACTTCATGTCTTTGTAATATTGGGCAAGTCACTCTGTTTCCTCATCGTAAAATATCTTCTACTTCCTATGATTGTTGTTAGGATAAAATCTGCAAAGCACTTTGCAAACCAAAGTGCTATTTAAATGTTGTTGTTTTTTTAAAGAGTTAGTAGGGACTCTCTCAAAGAAGGCAGTCTGTCAGTCAGAGAAGACAGATCTGGGATGGAAACAGTATCTATCGAAACAATGTCTTCTAAATTTATTATTATTTGTAAGCCAATATTTTTACTTTTCCTCAAATAGAGGGAAAATATTCTTGAAGGGGTTTTGAAGGCAAATATTTTAAAAAGAGGGTGTAGATGCCATTGCATAAATGTTTCTTCTTCTTACTTGTGTATGAAACAAGAGAGGACCCAAGGAAACCAGACCACAGAAAGGACCCTCTAGCAAGCCAAGAATGCTTGGCTAATGATGGAATGACTGGCCAATGAGGACCTCGTCCCTGGAGCAGGTGCCAACATTCTTTCCTTGGTTCCAATTCAACATTTGGAATATTGGGGATCCAGGTATTATCCATGGTGACTAAGGGTTAGTATTATGTGATAATGAAGCCAGAAGGACTCCGTGACTCAGGAGTTGCTGAGTTGGAATTAAGTGTGCCTACAAAACATCAGAGCCAATGACCTCTCACTCTTGCTTGGCAGCTTTTGAGTGAGGACCTCTGAGAACTTTGAGGTGGGTGGGGGAGCATCAGCTGCCTACTCCCACTTCCACAGTCACGTGTCTGCAAGCACCCATCAATTACTTTTCTTCAGTGTTTATTCTTTCTTGATTTGGGGTGACTAAGCCTCCTGCAATAGGAGTGTCCAGTTGATCAGTAAGGCTGAGAGATCCATCCAAGCCATTAGAGGAAGCTCCATGGACAACTGGAGTCAGTTTATTGAGGCATCAGCCAGAGCTTAACCCAACCCAGAAGTAGATTGACCAATTGGCCAAGACACCATCTTAATTAATATGGAGCTGGATCAGATGAGCACCAGAGTGACTCATCACATTGTCACCACCTTGGTCCAATGGAAACTTTGTAGGTCCTTGATGGAAAGGGAAAAGAATTCCCAGAACCAGGAGTCTCAAAGTGTCCTTCCACCCCACATTTTCATCACATGTGTGTCTTTGAGATCTAAGCTGGAGTTCAGTCTTTCCAGGGTCCCTGTATGCAGAGGCTCTGAATTGGGTAGCAGTTTATGGAGAAAAGGGGGTATATACAAAAGGTTTTGAAAAGGTAGAATTCACAGGATGAGAGGGGATAGGTACAGTTGGTGGCATCATCCTATCTTCTGTTCTCTCCTTCCTCTATATTGCCACGCCCTCAAAGTTGTTCCTCTGGTTCTGATCTAGCCAACATTTTTTGTTTTGTTTTGTTTTTTACAAATTTCTCAGAGCATAACTAAGTCCTTTGCCCAACAAGAATAGTCTTCATGTTATACCTAACTGAAATGTCTTTGACTGAAGGACGTATCACACCTAGTTCTGGATGATTGATTAAATCAAAAAATGTTCTTCCCTAAATTGAAGACAGTTGGGTTGCACAGTGGTTGGAGCCCTGAGCCTGGAGTCAGGAAGACCTGAGTTCAAATGTGGGATCAGACGCTTACTAGCTATGTGAGCCTTGGCAAAGTTACTTAACCCCATTTGCCTCAGTTTCCTCATCTATAAAATGAGCAGGAGAAGGAAATGGTGAACCACTCCAGTATTTTTGCCAAGAAAACCCCAAACAGCATCATGAAGAGTCAGACTGCACTAAAAAGGACTGAACAACAGCAGCTATAGAAGTTGTGAAGAGGACGTATGGGGGGTCAAGAAGATCTTGGTTCAGCTCCTGTCTTGGACATATGCAGGCTTTGTGGCCCCAGACAAGTCACTTTCTCAGGGGCTCAAGTGTGCACATTCTCATTGATGCAGAGAAATTTCCAGCCCTATGCTTCCCCATCCAGTTAGAGGGTCTCTGAGGTCCCAAATTAATCTTTGATCCTGATGGGGAGCTGGACATACATAGTCCAGCAACTCTCAAATTAAAACAAAAGGCATTCATAAAACTTATTTTTAAATTGAGGCGCAGAGAATTTGAGTGATTTGCACAAAGAATAACAAAGAGAGGCGCCTCCCCCTAAAAAGGGGGAGCAATCACATCTTAATTCTACAGGCAGAATCTGTGGTTTAGCTAAGACAGACACAAGGGAGTTCCACCTTTTTAAGGCCCATCATTTTGGAGTCCATTTCCCTGGATATTATGCCAGGGAACGCTGTAGCCTGATCTCCACCCCCGTGCACAAACCAGCCCCTAATGGAAAGGGGATGTTTCCCTTCCCACTGTCCCCTCTCACTCACACTGGCCTCAAGTCAACCTTTCCCCAGTGTCCTCTGTGAACTGCCAAATTCATCTCCCTCTGCTCTCTGCCCAACCTTCCTAGAAGCTCTGAGAAAATCTGGACTCTGATCTCAGAGCTAAACTCTGACCTTTCTGACCTCTCGGACTTGGGAAACCAGGATCCTAACCCTGAGAGTCTGACAGGGCAGTGAGATGCCCCCACACAGCCAGCTCCCAGGCTCTCTTATCTTGGGTGCAGGGGGCTGGGATTTCCTGGCAGGAAGGACTTTCTGTTGGACACAATGAGCAGTTATCAGCCCCAATCAGGCCGAGGATCATGCTCGGGCACCTCTGGAGGGGACCGATCGAGAGAGTTCTTTCAGACCCCACTCCCTTCACAAGTGGGGATTGCCAGACCTTTCCTGTGTGAATCTCGGGTCCTGTAGCTGTCTTAAGATTTGGTCTGTCTCAGTTCTGACTTCCTCTCCATCGTCACCCTTTTGTCCACTCTTCTCTAACCTCTACACGTTTCCCTTGAATTTTCAGGTTTGATTGAAATGTTGACTGCAACTGAATCTGAGAGCCAAGTTAGGCTTAGATCAATGTGACTTGGCTAAATTTGGACATGTAGCAGAAGGCCACAGGAGGCTTCCTAGGGACTATATTTTCTTTGACAAACTCAAGTGACATGGATGCCTTCATATTAGGAGAATCTTAGATTAATTTTTTAAAAATAAGTTTTATGGATGCCTTTTTTTGTGACTTGACTGTTTCTGGACTATATATGCCCTGCTAACAATCAGAATAATTGATTTAGAGTTAGGGTCCCACAGGTCATCTGACCTGGACCTTCATTTTATAGATAAGGAAACTGAGGTAAGAGAAGCTAAGTGTTTTGCCTAAAGCAGGGTTGGGGAACCTGCACCCTATTCGTCCAGTTTGGATTCAGTTAAAGGGCCACACTTGAGGACCTAGAGGGCCACATATGGCCTCGAGGCCACAGGTTCCCCACCCCCTAGCCTAAAGTAGCACAGACAGTAAGTATTGGACGGGTCTTTTGATTCTTGAATTAGTACCATTTCCAACGTGCCAGGATCCTAAATCATAGCTATGGGACCTCAGAGGCCATGAAATCTAAGCCTTCCTTTTATTTTGCAGATAAGAATACTGAGGTCCCCATAAGAAAAGTAGGCTCCAGTGACACAGACCCCTTTGCTGTTCCTCACACCATGTGGCCCTGTCTCCTGACTCTCCCTGACTGTCCCCCATGCATGGCTTTCTCCCCATTTCTCATCTCTGTCTCCTGGCCTCCCTGCAGGAAGACTTTATTTCTCCTAATTCTGGTGTTAATTCCATCTGCTGATTATTTCCAATGAACCCTGTATGTGTCTTTTATGTATGTAGTTGCTACGTCATGGGTACAATGCTACAATAACGGGTAGTTCCCATCATTAGAGCGGGAGCTGCTGGAGGGCAGGGACTAGTTCTTTGCTTTTTTTTTTTTTAATTTAACCATTCTTTGTATTCTCCGCGCTTAGCACATAGTAGGTGCATATTTACTTCCTAAGGTTTTTGTGGGGATTAAATGGGAAATTTCATGACAAAACATTTTTGAATCTTAAAGTACCATTGGCTGTAAATATCTGATGTAGATGTACATATATGCATATGTATATACTTATACAGCCGTGCATGCACACATAAACATGTGTGTATGTGTGTGTGTATATTCAGACAGAAAGTAGCAGAGGATAATGATAGGTCATTGTACCTAGAATCACAAAGACCCAGTTTCAAGTATTTCTTCAGCTGTTCATTAGCTGTATGACACCAGGTATTTATTATCAGAAGGTCACTGCATGGGAGTATTTCTGCTAGAGATGAGAATCATCTTGCTGGGGAAAAGTCTCTAGCATGGTGCTTCATACTGTCAAATCATATGTTTTTTCATAATAAAAAATAAACTCAATGGGAACCTATATTTTTATATCTTTTGATTACAAAACGGTAAAAGATATAGTCTGTTGTTGAATGTTGCTCATGAGAGCATTGTTATCCCCTACTGATAACTTATTATAAATGTTAAAAACATGGTACGCGATTAAAACTTTTTATTCCTGAACTAATTAAGTAAATAATCAGAAATAGGAAATGGGAAATGGACATCAGAAATGACATCCCTTGATGCCGGTGTGTTTGACTTGGATAAAGATTTTGAATAGCTATAGGGGTAATTGATTGATTATTTATTGATGTTTCCCGGTCATCTCTTTTGGGAGAGGGGGGTATTAATAAGGTCCTAGGCTTTTTCCATGCCCTAGTTACCTTCTCTTCCTCCAGACGCCTCTTAAGTCTCCAGACACAGAGCTGTGAGGGCACAATTCTGTCTGCTTTAGCACAGATCTCCTCTCTTTAAACAATCCCTCTTTTGTTTTCTTTGGTTTTATCTCTATCTCCCTTCCAAGCTCATGTGGGAATGAAATATTATATAGGAGCTCTACCATGCTTGGTGGTGAAAAGAGTTTCCTATAGTAATCTTTACAGATCTTTTCCATTTTTTCTCCTGTTTGTTGTCTTTCTTCCACTTCTGTGCTTAAATACTCTGAACTTAGCTGGATTGCCGGTGAATCTTGGTAACTTTCCTCTCCCTGCTTGACTGCGATGGACCATTGTCATTCTTTATAAGAGTTTACAAACAAGTTCGTGTTCTGAATTGTTGCTGCTTTTGCTTTGGTCTCCATCTTTCTTTGCTTGCTCACCAAGGTACTTTCTGGGCTATTTTGCATTCCTTGTGGCAATAAATTTACAGCCGTCAAACATCCTTATAACATTATTATAATTGGCATTGATGCCATTTTTAACGTCCATTTCCTGTTACTGACGATTTGTTTGATTAGTTAAAGAATGAGTTGTTTCAATCATATGCCATACCTTTTTCTCATTATAATTCTTTCTTTTTGCCTTGTACTCATCAGTAAAAGTTAGTTTAAGTGCTAGAGATACAAAAATGAAAACGGTACCTATCTTCAAGAGGCTTACATTGAGGACTTTATAAAATCTATACGGACAAATAAGTTCAGGATGTTTTGTGGAAAGATGTAGTGGTGGGGATCTGGAAAGGCTTCTTCTCATCTAAGGTGGCCCTGGGGCTGAGCACTCTAAAAGTAAGGATTACAATTCAATCCAATCAGCAGCTACTACGTTCAGTTATTGGGAGTATAAAGAAACAAGATAAAACCAAACTCGAGGAGTTTACATTCTTTTGGGGGGAAAATATATAAAGGACGAAAAGAGTAATTTGGTAGGGGTTGGAGTGGGGCATGAGTACTGAGGTCGGGATAGCTGTGTTTTTAAGGATGTTGGATAGTCTAGCTGTACTTTGAAGGAAGGAGGAATTCTAAGGGCACAGTTGGAAGAGTGGATGGAGGACAGCAAAGGGAGGTGGGACCCAAGTGAACAGAAACTAATCACTAATAATTCACGTCCCTATGATGCTTTGATTTTCACAAAAGGCTTTTCTTATACCAGCCCTGGGAGGTGGTCACAAACGTTATTCTCCCCATTTTGAAAATAAGACAACTGAGGAAGACAAGGGACTTGGATGCAAATAGTAGTTACAAGACTTGCTTATGGTCACTGGACAACAGAGCTGGCATTTGAATTCAATTCAATCGACTCAGTCTTGTGTTCTCTCCAACCCACTTGGCCTTCTTCTCCTTCTTCTTCTCCTTCTCCTTCTTCCTCTTCTTCTTCTTCTTCTTCTTATCTTCTTCTTCTTCTTTTTTTTCTTCTTTTTTCTTCTTCTTCTTTTTCTTTTTCTTCTTCTTCTTCTTCTTCTTCTTCTTCTCCTTCTTCCTCTTCTTCTTCTTCTTCTTATCTTCTTCTTCTTCTT
>JAQQSW010024796.1:0-10017 GCA_028646575.1 Pseudocheirus occidentalis | reverse complement strand
CTTCTTCTTCTCCTCCTCCTAGTCCTTCTTCTTCTCCTCCTCCTAATCCTTCTTCTTCTTCTCCTTCTTCTTCTTCTTCTTCTCCTCCTCCTCCTCCTCCTTCTCCTCCTCCTTGTCCTCCTCTTAATTTTACTTCTTGTTCTACTATTTTTCTTCTTCTATTACTACTGCTACTTCTTCCTGTTATACTATTTCTTCTTCTTTTTCTTCACATCTTTAGGTATATGTGGTAACTCTCACTGGGTTGCAATGAAGATAAAATGAGACATGCAAGTCCACTTAAAAAAAGCAAAATCAAGATTTTATGTCTAATATTAAACATCATTGGTGAGGCTCCGACTGTGAAGGGAAAAGCAGAAGAAAAGACGTCTGAAAAGTAAGTGTGGCCTGTAGGCAATGTTAAATGTCCACAGCAGGCATCCCTAATGATATCAGAGTTAGCCTTTATACACCTAAAATCTCTGCCTATCACGTGTGAAAGTCCTTCACTTACTGATCTGTGCTTCTGGGGTTTTCTTTATATTTCTTTTACTAAAGTTATAATTAGGATTTTGTGTGTGTGTGTGTGTGTGTGTGTGTTTAAGGCAAAAAGTTGGGGAGGCAAATACCAGGGAAAAGTTGATTTAGGAAATAGGGGAGGGAGAAAAAAATGTTCCCTTATGGTCCAGACTTTGTGAGGCTGATAAAGTAAGAATAAAACTTCTAGTATACTGTACATTTCCAGCATTTGGGAACTTAGGAGAGTACTGGGTTTATGGTCACTGAGTAGAACTGGGGAAGAAGTATGCTTCAGGACTGTGCTCTTAGAACTCTGAATATTGGCACCCTGAGACAAACTTCTGGTTGCCCCATTTTAGTTATAGATTTTTCCCCCTGATCATTTGTTTCCAATGGATGTCATTATAATCCACAAAGGACAGTATGATGCCCTTGGATTTACTTAAGCATATATAGTGGAAAGGAGATATTGTTGTAGTAGTGAGAAAAGTGGCTGAAAGAAGAGGGAGAGACCATTGGATTACAGGAAGCTGAAGGAGTAACTCTCCTATTCTGCTCTTTAAGAACAGTAAATAAGTCAACAAATATTTTTAGTGCCTACTGTGTGTCAGGCTGTATGGTAAGTGCATCAGGAGATGATAGAGGAAAGTTCCCATAATTCCTTCTATTTCTTGTTTGGTCATAAACTCTTCCCAGTATCTATAGATATGAGAGGTATGTTTTTTATGTGTCCCTAATTTACTTATGATATCAATCTTTATTGGCATTATCTTGGAATATTGTGTAAAATGTTATTCTATGCCAAATTGCTTTTCAAATTTCCCATCATTCTTTTTTGTCAAATTTGAATACTTAACCCCCAAACTTGGATCTTTGGGTTTATCAAACTCTAGATTACTATGATCATTTACTACTGTGTATAATAATCCATCACGCTATTCCTTAGCCAGTGCCAGATTATTTTGATGGTCAGTGCTTTGTAATATGGTCTGAAATCTGACACTACTAGTAGGAAGAGATCACTTTGAATCCAACTCTTGCCACACATGAACTATATGACTTTAAAGAAGTCAACTAATAGGAGAAACCTAGGAATCACAGGGAATAGAGGGTTGGACCAGGAGTCAAGAAGACCTGAATTGAAATCTGGCTTCAGATGAGCTGTATAATCATGAGAAAGTCATTTAACATCTGTTTGCCTCGGTTTCCTCACCTGTAAATTGGGCATAGTAATAGCACCCATACCAGAAATTTATTTTGAGGATCAAATGAGATATTATTTGGAAATCATAGTATGGTGCTTGGCACATAGTAAATGTTTTTTAAAGCATTTATCATTTATTTGTAAATCTATTTATTTTAAGATTCTTTTTTTTTGGAGGGGGGAAGGCAGGGCAATTGGGATTAAGTGACTTGCCCAAGGTCACATGGCTAGTAAGTGTTAAGTGTCTGAGGCCAGATTTGAACTTGAGTCCTCCTGACTCCAGGGCCAGTGCTCTATTCACTGTGCCACCTAGCCGCCCCCATAAAATTTTTTAAATTCTTTGCTTCTTTCCTTTATTTTGATTCAGTTTCCTTATCTATAGAATAAATCACTTTAGTAGAATATAAATCCCTGAGGGCAAGGACTACTTATTATCTGAAGCAACTAACTAAGTGTCTACCTGACACATAGAAAGTACATAATCAACATACTGAGTTAAAATGAAGAGAGTTGAATTTCTAAAGAGAAAGAGTTGGACTAAATGATCTCTGAGATCTCTTCCAAAATATTCACAGAAAAGAGAAAATCAAAATACAGGGTAACTCAATCGTTTAGTAAGTTCTCTGTTCAATCACAAAGTACAAAAGTCAAAGTACTCCACCCCTGGGTAGTCTCAATTGGAGGTTAGTTTCCAATCATAAATAAAGTACATTCTTTTGGTCTGTCACAAAACACAAAGGCCATCCACACCTAGGTCACAACTAGGCTACAATAGTATCACAGCATTCAATACCCAAGGAGAGGTCTTTTTATCATCTTGACCTGAGGCAAGTTCTCAGCAGTTTCTGTTCCTGGGAAGACAAGGCTTAACAAAGATACAACACAGGTACACATTGCTGGCATCCTCATCAATTCACTCTCTGCCTGTGACATCAACCTAGATGGAACAACAAGGTCTGAGGAATCAGTACAAATTGTCAGTAGAGTCCCAGGACCCCTGAAAACATCAACAAGACCATCTTCCAGGATTTCTGTAACATACAAAAAGAAAATCTTTCAGAGCTTCTGAACCAACAGGAAGGTCCTAGGACTTTTGCAACAACAGCAACGTTCTCCATCAGCAGATGAATCTGACAAAGTAACATCAAAACAGACAGACCAACTACCAGTACCACAGTCATGCTTCCTCCTAGTTTAGTCTTCAGTTCTCCTTTCTCTCTTTCCAGCAGTGACAGCAGCCTCCAGATGCTGGCTCTCAGCTTGTGCCTCTCCCCATACACAGCATCAGTTCCTCCAAGTTCAGCCCCCTCTCATCACCTCAACAAGTCCATCCCATTGTAGGGTTCAAATTTCATTACCATTACAATTCTGCATAGCAATCCATGGTAAAGGAAATCATCAGTTCCAAGGTTCCTTAGTATTTTGGGGCAGTGTCTTTTTGCTTGGTTTGCTTATTATATATGATGAATAAAATGTAAGTTCTACTTTTCAGAGTGAACTTTGTTATTTACCCTGAAATAATTATGTTCAGACTATGGAATTAAAATAAAAGCACTTGTTTTATAGAGAATCCCAATGACTGGTGCTTTTGATTTGCAATATTCACAAAATAGATGCCTGTCCAGAATGCTTTATGATCATGAAAACTGTTGACACACTCATTTCCCTTTATGTACCCATTTACAAATTCCTTATGTTCCATTATAAGCAATGTTCTTTTCTTCAGCAGTAATTATTGCAACCATCTTAATGGCTGCATCTTCAGATGTTTTGTCACTGCTATAATAATACAACTTATTATTCTATGGAGAGCAACATCTCCATCTTGACACCTTCTTTTCTTCAAGATTTATTTAATCTGTACAAATGGTATAAAGTACAGGAAGGCAAAGAAGAAAGACTGCATTCATAAATTTAAAACTGAAAGAAACTTCAAGGTAATCAGCCCTCCCCACCCCAATTTTTTTAAAATAGATGATGAAACAGAAGCCTAGAAAGGTAAAGTGATTTATCCAGGATAACACAGGTAGAGGAGAGAAGAGTTAATAATCCAACCTATATCCTCTGATTTCAGATTCATTGTAAAGATTTTCCTGCCACACATTTCTCCGCAGGCTACTCTCTGTCTTCATCATGACTACAGAAACTTCTTATGCCTTGCACTATGCACTTGGGAAGGACCTGTCAACTTTGTCTCAGCTGTGGGTAACCTAAAATTCAATACATTTAATGTGGAGGGATTTTTTATGGTGAGCTAGGAGAGTTAATTATTAGCCTCTAAAGGCAGCTTTCCATATGAACTATTCCCTTACTGACTAAAATGTGTATACACCAAAATAACAAATGAGATGAAGGTTGCTATATACTGTGAATTAGTACCCCTAATGATCCCTTTAAATACTGAGATACTCCCAAATCCCTAAATAAACCCCAAAGTAACTCTTTAGCTGACACACATATGTGTGCAATTGAGTGTGTATATATGTGCATATGTATACACACATACATACATATTTGGACTTGTGCTTTAGGAAAATGACTTTAGTGGTTGGATAGAGATCAGGTTAGAATGGAGAGAAATTTGAAATGGATAGACCCAGTAACAGATTATTTCAGTAATCCAGACACAAGGTGACTAACACCTATACTAGAGTGGTGGTTTTATTAAAGGAGAAAAGGGCCACATATAAGTGATGTTACAAAGTTAAAACCAACAGTCATTGACAACAGCTTGGATATGGGGTAAGTGAGAGATGGTGAAGGATCCAGGCTGAGTCCTAGTTTACAAATTTGAAGGACTAGGGTGGGTGATGGTTTTGACCTTTACAATAATAAATAGCAGACTTTAGGGGGGAAAAGTTAGTGGGTTTGGTTTGCACATAATGAGAATGAAATATCAACTGGACATCTAGTCTGAGATGACTGAAAGGCAATTAAAAATGTGAGACTGGAACTTAACAAAGAATTTGGGGTAGCATAGGTAGATTTAAGAGTCATTAGTATAAAGATGGTAATTAAATTCATGGGAGTTGATGAAACTCATTCTGTTAATAGTAACAAAGGAGATGACTGAGAAGTCAAGTATAGACTTGTCAGGAAAGCCTTTCTAATGATTAAAACCTCCTTAAGTGGCACGGGCTAGCTATAGAGATGTGAAGTTCCCATCCCTCTCCCATTGGAGGTCTTCAAGAAAATACCTGATCATCATTGGTTGGTAGGACATTTTGTAGCAAGCATTTTAATTTAGATTCAGGCAAACTTGATAGCCATGGAAATGGTTTCTTTCAAGTCTGATATTTTGTGAAATGGTGACTTGGTTTCCTACTGACCCACTTAGGAAAGATAGGTGGGTAACCTCACATTATGTAATAAATGCATTCTTGATAACTTCCAAGCAGGCCATCAGTCTTTTTGTTCCTTTATTTAGATTTTAGCTGGATTAGAAGATCTCTATCTCACAATTTGATCTTAGAGGCCTCAGGATGTCAGGCATAAAATTCACAAACACTGGACAAGCATGGATGGATTGCTGTATTTATGATAAGAAGAATTGAACACATGTTTGAGATTCAAGGTTCATTTGGGGATCTGAGAGTATCTCAGTATTTAAATGGATCATTAGAGGTATTAATTCACAGTATAGTAACCTTCATCTCATTTGTTATTTTGGTGTATACACATTTTAGTCAGTAAGTTTAGTCAGTAAGTTCATATGGAAAGCTACCTCGAGAGGCTAAAAATTAACTCTCCTAGAGACCAGTGATTTTATCTCAGCTTATCTTTTATACATATTGCTCTTTGTATAAGTTAGCTTTAATGGATTACAAGTGTGATGAAGTCATTTTTAAAGTGTGTTACAGAAATGTGAAATGGTCTATCTACTAACCAGGGTCTTCACCCAGTACTTAAGTAGCAGATGTCTGACTCTTTACCTTCAGGGAGTACCCATTTTATGAGTGATAGATCTGGGAAATGTTCATCTTTTGCTGGGATGCTGCAGAGAATGAAGGAAAAGAATGTTTTCAGGATGCTTATCAGCTCATTTTATTTTTAACATTGTGGAGATTGCCAGCAAACATAAATCAGATATTTAATAAGGGACTGAATTTCTGGAAGAAAGTACTCCTAAATAATAAAATTCACAAAGTCCCTAGAGTTACCAATTCACTGCAAATTGAGGATTGTCTCAAATCTGGCAAGCAGTGAAAGGGCCTGACATTAGTTGGCACCACCTAGGTGAATGAGTTACCTTCCATAGATAGAACTGGCAGCCCTGCATACTTAGACCCACTTACAGGAAATGAACACTTTTAATTTCTTATTGTTTTTGGTAAGATATCCTGTCTGGAGTCCAGCCGAAATACTGCTGTTTATGACTCTCTCACTTAATTCCCAGCACATGGTGGAGAAATGTGGGGATTGCATAGCACTTAGAAGACCTGACTTCTCATGCTGGTTCTGCAGCTGACAGCCAATGCCTTCACTTGCTAAGTCAGTTTCCCCATTTGCCCCAAACGGGGCAGGGAAGGGGATCAATAGATATACCCTATAATTTCCCCTAACTTTTATAGTCCATAATTCCACAAAAAGAGAGACAGGGGAGCTGAAACTTCTTCACTGACTTTCAAGTAACTATTAGATGAAAATCATAGGTTTTTAATAGCTTAGGAATTTAGAAGTCATCTCTGGTCTAACACTCTCATTTTATTGATCTAGCCCAGAAAGCTTTGTTCAATGACTAGTGGAATGGTTGAAAGAAAAAAGCATCATTGTCTATGTGCACTGGGCTAAGAAGTTTTGTATGTGCTGTTATTATTTTTATTTCAGAATTGAGGGTAAATGAAGGGGGGAAAAGAGACTTACCTAGAGTCACTAAACCAGGAAATATCTGCAGCTGGATCTGAACTCAGATCTTCGTGACTCCAGTCCCAACATTTTCTCCACTGTGTCATCTAGTTGTCCACTGATCACCTTAATGATATCCAACAATATAGTGATTTAAGGATAGTGAAGACATTCACAATATGACCTCAATTATTATCTCAACAAACCTGAGCTATTAAAATGATGTCACCTCCATTTTTCAAATGTGGAAAGTGAGACTTTGAGAGATCAAGTGATTTGTCCAATTGCAGAGGTCTGGAAGAACATTTGTTGTATGTTCTTATCATCCCCTGACCCAGTCTACCAATGCTGTAACTTGGAGTCTTACAAAGTTCCTTGGTGCACAGATCAAATGACTTATCTATGCTCACATTTCTAATATGCTTCAGTTACTAGACCTAAGCCTTTGGCATTTTGCTTCTAACCTAGCCATCTGGACACTCTGAGATGCTGCCTCTCTCCATTTTACTAATAGATGTCATTGCAAACCAAGCCTGGCATATTTTAATTTGCCAGATACATTGTGCATCCCTATCTCACTTCTTCCCCCAAGTAGAATATAAACTTTCATTTGTGAGGGCAAGAAATGTCATTCATCATCTTTATGACCGAATACTTTGGAAAATGTCATGTACATTGGATTTGCTTTATATTTTTTGGTCAAATTATAGAATCACATATTTGAACCAAACTATATAAGGAAGGTTTGAAAAATATCAGTTGTGAGGACAATATCAGAGAAAGTTTAAAAAGAAAACAAATCTGTCAGGTAAAGACCTAAATCAAGTTGAGCAGCGCAGGATTCATTATAATTGTTTTTCCTTAATTTTCAAAGAGGATCAATGCATCATGGGTTGTGACATATGACTTGTGCATGAAACTGGATTTAAATTAAGCAGAGTTGCACAAATTCATTAGCCTCACTCTCTCTTCCTGAGTCATTGAAGTCCAGTGACAGGACAAAAGTCAAGATGACCTATGATGGTTCAGGAGGCAGTCAATGACTTTGGCATCTTTGAAGTCTAATCAAGAACCTGCTTCATCTGCCTTCATGACCATTGGAACAAATTGTTCTCATCTACCCATTCTACTGGTGAAAGTCTTCACATGCTAAGGGTAGACCCTGGTTTAGTTCATCTGCCAAGCTAGTTTGCTGGAGGTGTGGCCACTACTTTTGCTATGGCTTCTTTGAGCTACAGGTGACAGCTGAATGCCAGGTGGTCACCAAAGGTGGATGAGTAGCCCTGAAAAGGGCACAGAATGTCCTCATAGGAGGGGT
This sequence comes from Pseudocheirus occidentalis, assembly GCA_028646575.1. Classification (NCBI taxonomy): domain Eukaryota; kingdom Metazoa; phylum Chordata; class Mammalia; order Diprotodontia; family Pseudocheiridae; genus Pseudocheirus; species Pseudocheirus occidentalis. The sequence goes on along the minus strand of JAQQSW010024796.1, from coordinate 2,152 downwards.
ACTAGTCCTCCTTGAACATCAGTACATCCCTATTGGCTGGTACTTTGATACTGGCTGCTTAGTCCATCAGAATTAAGTCAGGTGAAGGCAATGGGATCTTCAGTCCTTACTTTCTGCTTTATCTTTTGAGTACTATCTCTGCTTCAGTTGAGGTTATCAATATATAGCATTTTGTAACCTCTAAATATCTATGTGGATATAAGCTATGTATCTGTTTAAAACACTATGGCAGAGAGAAAAATCCACCATCATTGAATCCAGGTGATAACTGGGTTATATTTCTGTCTCTGACATTACTACATGATAATTAGCAAGTTATGTCACTTGCCTGAAGCTCAATTTCCTCTTCTATAAATTGAGATAATACTGCCTATGGTACTCACCTCACAGGCATGTTGTTAGGGACAAGTGAGATTAGTGTAAAATGCATCTTATACTTTAAGACCATATGTGGAGGTCAGTAAGTAATATTAATTTAAAGTTTTGGTTGACTTTTATAGACCCATACTGAAAATATACAATTATAATAAGAAATTCATTTGCAAATCTAATGCAATATTCTGAAGTCAAGTTGACACTAATATCCAGACCAAACCAGACACATCAAACACATTTTGTGCTAGATGTATAAGGGGAAGGGCAGCATCCTTTCATTTACAACCTGCTCATATTTTTTTCTGGATTTATTTTCTTTTTTTTCTCCCTGAACTGAATATACTCCAAATACTAGAGATTTATTCTTTTCTTATCTTTCCAGGCTTATCAGACTGAACAATTTATTTTTCTAATTTTCTCTCCTCTGTCTCTTCAAATCAGGAACCACTTTGCCTCTACTATGAAAACATTGCATTCTGCAGAAATGCAATATCTTTCCAAATCCCACTTGAAGAAGACAAAATCTCCTTAACTAGCTGTTTATTTCCCAAATCTGTCTTCCTGTTTGGAAATGCTTCTCTTTCATAATCATGTGAAAGGAAAACACCTGCTGTGCCCCTGAGAACTTCAGTCTCCTGTCTGACAAATCATAATCTTTAGCAGTGCTTTCCAATTTCCTTTTGGTTTGATCAATTTTGCCGTTATGAATCACTAGAACTGTGAATCCGTCATCTTTGATAAATCTTGGAAGATTCTTTGTAGCCCCTTTAAGTCTCATTCCAGAAAGAAAGCAGAGCTTGCTATTGTTTCAGGTCAATAAATAGCTGCTTCCCATCTCTGAGTACAGGGTCAAAAATTGCCACTGTTCTTCCCTTCTTCCTCTTGATCTTGATGGATATTGCATTGCCCTCATTCCCTGTCGATTCAGACAATACTTTATTGGAAGACAGACGACTGTTTCACCTTGGGAGCATCCAGCTTTCTCATTTTAGATAGAGCCCTTTTTGTGTTTCTTAACTCTCAGTATTGAGTTAGCCTTCCCTTCTCTTCTTCCCTGTGTAACAATTTTCCACCCAGAAATCTCCTGAAACACTTCAAAATTCCTCATCTTTTGAAATCCATTTTCTTTGATTCCACAAGAAAATTGTTTTTCTGTTGTTTCGAAGATTAATCAATTTATGCCGTACAATACAACCTAATATGATTAAAATTCTACCTATAAGTAATAGAGTAGAGAAGGCATTGATTCGTTGAACGACTGCATTTTATCCTAGGTAGGAAATCAACTTGTACTTTAACAAGAGTTAGCAATGACCTGCAGAGGTTTCCAAACTTATCTGGTCTACTGTCCCCTTTTCAAAAAACAAAAACAAACAAGCTATCAAGCATACAAACAAACCAAAACTTAGGTCCCCACTGGAAATCTCCTTTCTTTAAATCTCTATTGAATTTCTAATTCTTTAAAACTTTTAAATCTCCTTCTAACAGTTTTTTTTGAAATGCTTCACCTGAGGCATTCACTCCCCAGGGGTGGTAAAGCTCTCTTTGAGATGCTAGAGAATTATAAATATGGGACACTTTGTGCTTGTAACTGCAAACTCCTCTTACTTCTCTTTACACAGTAGAAGTGAAAATCTTCTTGGATTTTTTGACTAGGAGGTTCTTTGTAGAATTCCTCATGGTTTTTGCTACCTCATAAATGGTGACAATCACAGGTAATATTCTAACATATCCACTGGCTAGAATTCCTGCCCCTCTGTACCACACTATTTTTTTT
>JAQQSW010024795.1:0-10018 GCA_028646575.1 Pseudocheirus occidentalis | reverse complement strand
AGTAATCAGTTTATTAGATACTTAGGGCTAAGTAGATCAGATACTTAGGGCTAAGTAGCACCTAGTAACTTAGGGCTAAGTATAGAAGATATGAACTCTGTCCATTGGTGAAAAGGTGCGAATTCCCCTGCGGACTTGGGAGAAGGCTATTGGCTGAGACAGGAAGCCAGTGCTGTATATAAAGAAGAATTTTAGAGAGTAAGGAGAGAATTTGGAACTGGCTCCTCAGTGAAGGAAGATTCATGGAGACTGAAATCAGCTAAGAAAGAGAGGGAGAGAGAGAAAGAGAGAGAGAGAAAGAGAAAGAGAGAGAGAGTTCCTCTCCCAGTATCTGGAAGCTGATTGAGACATGAACAGGATGGGACTTTTTTTGTTCGTAGCCTGGTTGATCCTTGAGTTCCAGGCAAGAGAAGTGGTGAAGGGTTTGAGGTGTGCTGAACCCTGTGAACTTCAGTGTGTGCCAGGCATTGTCCTGAGGACTGGATAAGGACCTGGGAGGTGTTTATCTCTGAAGACTGGACAAGAGCCTGGCAGCTGTCAGCTCCTGAATCTAGGTGATTGGTAGATTTAGGAGGGAGCTGGGACCAGGGAAGAGGATCCAGGGAATCAGAGAGACCACCCAGAGTCAAAATGAAGAAAAGGCCTCCCCTTGGACTAAACTGAGGTTTGCTGGCAATCAAGGGGTGAAAAGTTTGTGTGGTTTTCTAAGAACTTTATTTGGAGACTAAAGTTAATGCTTGCCCCATAAGTGGAAGATCAGTATGTTGTGAATTGTTGATTGAATCTTTAAGTGTTAAGCTGGTTTCCCCCTTAGGGAGACCAGGTAATTCTTCTTTTGTTCCTTGTTCTAAATATTGTGACTTTCTGTAAATGCTGTGCTAAATACTGTGATATAATATTGAACTGTGAATACTGTACTGAATCTTGATTTGTAATGGAATAAACAGAGTGTTCACTACTACTGTGTTATCCAAATCTTAAAAGCTGTTCTCTGTAGCATTCTTTCAGGAATCTACTGTTGATTGGTTTTACACTATCTGTCTATCTATCTATCTATCTATCTATCTATCTATCTATCTATCTATCTATCTATCTATCTATCTATCTACCTATCTGTCTCTCTGTCTGTCTATCATCTATTGATCTATGTGCTGATTACTCTGAGAGAATGGAAGTTCCTTGAAGGGAGGAAATTATTCATTTCTATCTCTGTATAATCAGTGCCTAGGATAGTTCTTGACATATGGTAAGTGCTTAATAAATGCTTGAGGCAGCTATGTCATACAGTGGATAGAGCATTGACCTGGAATCAATACTTGGGTTCAAATCTGGTCTTTGATGCTTACTAGCTGTGTGACCCTGGCTGAGTCACTTAACCTCTGTTTCTTCAGTTCCCCCAACTGTAATATGGGGAGAATAACAACACCTGCCTTGCTGGAGTGTTGTAAAAATGAAATGAGATACTTGCAAAGTCATTCACACTGTATCTGGCATACGGTAGGCGTGATATAAATGCTTATTCCCTCCACCATCCCCTCCTCACCCATTGACTGACTTGATTGATTGAGACCAATGTCTATGTGATCCAGTGAAAAGCATAGTTGAAAGATCTGGGTCAAAATCCCGGCTCTGCCCAACTGACCACTTGTATGACAAGTTGCTTCACCTTCTGTATCTCAGCGTCCTCCTCTATAAAGACCAATGACATTCTGTTTCCAGCCCAGTGACCAGAGCATCATCCTCAGAAGCACCCCCTGTGGATATGGATGGGTTCTGGCTGCCCCTTCTCTTTATAGCCCAAAGATCTGGAAAAGAGAGCTCTCAACCCTCCAGCCCCTGGCGCTGTCTGCTAGTTTAACACCAGAAACTGATCATGGTCTTAACAGTGCAAATGACATCAATGATGATGAATTATCATCCACTTTGCTGCTGTGCCCAAGGCCCACGGGACCTTCTATCTGACTTGTAGCTGAAACCTCCTCTTTGGGTTTTCTTTCCCACTAGAGGGTGAGCTCCTTGAGGTAGGGGCTGTCCATGCTTTGCTATTTGTAGTCTTAGAACTTAGCACTGTGCTCTGCATGGAGTAAGCACCTGATAAATGCCTTCATTCATTCATTCCCTGTCTCCCTCATATGAAATGAGGGGGTTGACTTCTCGAGTCGTTTATGGTTCCAAATCTATGATCTGATCCTACAACTTCTCCCCATTGATCCTGCTTGTGTTCTCTGGGACAGAACAGAAAAAGACTAAGGTCAATAAACGTTTCAGTTGGGCAAAAAACATTTATTAAGTGCCTACAACATACAAAACACTGTGCTAAGAACTGGAGTTATAAAGCAAAGCAAAATGCAGCCTTACATTTGAGGAAATCACAGTTTAATAGGGGAGACAACCAGCAAGCAGTTAGACACAGGCATAGTCAGTTAAGAAGTGCTTTTAAGCATTCCTTCTGTGCCTGGCCCCATGCTGAGTAATGGTGGTACAATGAAAAACAAAGACAGTCCTTGCTCTCAGGAAGCCTGTGTTCTGAGGGAGGGGCAGCAGGGAGCTTGACCTCTGTTAATGCAGGTGCGTCCTCCATGTAAGCCACAAAGTATTGGGTGACTTGTCCAGGGTTACATAGCCAGGATGTATCAGAGGTGAGACTTGACCCCAAATCTTTGTGGCTTAAAGGTCAGCTTTATTCACTATATGCTGTTGCTCCTAGTTAAAACTTATCCAGCTCAACCAACATGCCTAAGAATGTTGCTTTGAGATTTCCTTTTTCTATCAAAAAGCAGAGGGTGTTATCATGGAAGAGATAATTAGATTCATCCATGTAACTTCTTTTTCCTCTTGTGACTGGCCATGTTTTTCAGCTAGTGAAGTAGATTAATGGTGCCCTATTATATGCCATTATGATTGGTCCAGCTACTGGTCCAGTGAGAAGAATGCTGGACCTATCTATAGTCAGTGGACCTGAGTTTAGATCTTGGCTCTGAGACTCATTGACTGTTACTTCATCTCTTTGGCCCCCCTTCTTTATCTGCCAAAGGAGGGCATTGAACTAGGTGAGCTAGAAGGTTCCTTAAACTCCAAAGTTATGGCTACCCCTCTGAATTCTGGGAATTCTGCTGTCCAAGATCATGGGCAAAAACCAAGTTAAGCTGTATCACTCTTCCTTCTGCAAGGATGTACAAATAGGAAATGCCTTTGTACTTGATCCTGGAGGTGATGGGAAGCCATTGGAGCTAATTGAGCAAGGGGGCGACATGTTCAAATGCAATTATGGAATGTTTCCAAATCAATCTTTTCATAGAAGATGGTTCACAGGAAAGGCCCTGTGTACTTCCCAAGCCCCTCCAGGACCTAGATTCTCCTGAGACAGTTAGATCCATGTTCTGAGACAGCCCAAATCCCAGACCTCTGGCCCAGTGCCTAATATCACAAGCCACATGATGTTAGGGAGTCAGTGACAGGCTCTCACCTCTCATTCTTTAATGAATTTGTCAAAAGTTGCATCACCAAAAATATGATCCTGGAACTTTTTAAGGGAGTTTCCTTCCCCTCAAATGCACACATAACTGAAATATTCTTATTTCTTTTCATCTAGCACTCTAGCACTGCCCTCTCGTCTTCCACAGAACAATCTCAAAAGTCTAACTTTGGGAGCACTGGTGATAACTGTGCCTATCAGGACAGTTACCTGCCTTATCTTCCCTGCTGCCAGAGACGTATTTGAGGAGGTTTTCCCAATTTATAATTATGTACTTGTAAAGTTGTGCTCACTGCAAGCTCACAGTCCACGTCTCATAATCCAGTTTTCAGTACAGCCCAAATATTGGCCTTTCTTATCTTCTGGCCTTGTAACCCAAAGACTTAGCACAGTGCCTAGCATTCAGCAAGCGCTTAATAAATGCTTGCTAATTGAAAGTCTCTAGCACTTACCTCCTCCCCTGAATTTTTATTAATTCAATATGTAATTATTAACTACCTTCTATACATGAGGAATTATTCAAGGTGCTGAGGGCTCAAATTCAAAATAAATAAATTCTTGTCCTTAGGCAACTTAAATTTGGGGAAGAGGGAATGCCACATGTACACATTTTTAGCAAAATATATAGGGATAGGTTCTACAGCTCTGATTTCATTGGCATCAGGCACTCACTCGTAAGGGATTTTTTTTTCTGTGGATATAGATTAGGCACTTTCTCTGAAACTTAAGGTCTTAGGGAGTTGTACAGGGCACTGGGAGGTTAAGGCTAACTCTCTACCCACTACACACTATACTACCTTTTTGAAAAAAAATGTTAAAATAGAATTTTAAATGTTAAAAATATAAAGTAATCTTGGGGGGAGCAGCCCTGACAAATGGAGTGACCAAGAAAAGCCAAGTAAAAAGGGAGAAACTGAGGCAAGCCTTGTAGGGAGCTAGAGGTTGCAAGATAAAGAGAGCAGAGGACAGAATATTCCTGAGATGAGGATAAGTCTGCCCCAAGGCACAGAATTCACAGTTAGAATGCTGAGCTCTGGGAGGGACAAAGAGACCAGTTTGAGTAGAATAGAGAATTCATGAGCATTGGCAGCAGGCAATCATAGGCTCATAACTATAAAGCTGCAGAGTAACTCAGAGATTATCAATCAATGTGCAGGCATAAAGAAGGGAGAGAGGGAAGATAGGGCAAGGGAGGGAGGGAGGACAGGGCAAGGGAGGGGTGGGGAGTGGAGGGGAAAGAAAGGAGAAGGAAATAAAAGCAATACAGGCATCAGTTGGGGGAGAAGGACAAGAGTTCAAGTTTTCCGACTCTAGCACTGCCCTCTCGTCTTCCACAGAACAATCTCAAAAGTCTAACTTTGGGAGCACTGGTGATAACTGTGCCTATCAGGACAGTTACCTGCCTTATCTTCCCTGCTGCCAGAGACATATTTGAGGAGGTTTTCCCAATTTATAATTATGTACTTGTAAAGTTGTGCTCACTGCAAGCTCACAGTCCACGTCTCATAATCCAGTTTTCAGTACAGCCCAAATATTGGCCTTTCTTATCTGCACAGAACAGGGACTTTCATGGCTTGCCTTCATTGCTGTTTATTTTCTATGGTTTCTACAAAACCTACAACATAAAGCTAGCTCCTTTCCCCCCTTTCTCCTACCTCACTCCTTCCTTTACAGTGGGGATCATAGTAACTGTGGGCAAAGACATCCCAAAGCATTCCCTGTGGTTCTGCCTAATTCTCATCTCCACTGCCCCTCTCTTGATTCCTTTTCACTGGAACTGGGCTGATCCAGGGGTAATTTCTGATGATTTAAAATACGCATCTCACATTTTTTCCTATTTATTTGTCGTTCCTGGGGAATGGTCTTGCTGATGGCAGCAGAACATATGGATGTGACAGAGACCATATGAGAGCCGAAGCAGCCTTCACTCTGCAGACAACAGACGCCCCAGGACAGTATCCTGACCGCTTCATTTGGCTGGCAAGGGGAAAACAGGCCAGTCACCTAATGGTTAACAGTGATTTTTTTCAGTCCCTTTTACTTTTCCATTTCATTTTCATTTCTTTGTTCAAGGCAACCAGAGAGCTAATGGTGGGCGAATTTATTATGGTCCATTGTTGGGCTTGAGGAATGAGTACCAATTCTTCCAGGTTCTATGTTCGGACTCCCACCTTTGTCTATTTTATTTTGCCATTCTTTTTGCACACATCCAACACATGCTGAGGTTATTGAAAAGCACAGATTACACGGAATTCAATTTGCATATCTATTCAAGGGGCCAATCTCATAGTCTTGGCTCAGGCAAAATGCCCACTGACTAAGAGCTTGCTCACCCTTTTCATTGGCATGAGCAGTGGCTTCCTTTTCACTGGCTTCTATAGTGGACAGGAGCCTTCAAGCTTAGGGTGCTTTCAGAAGCTTTATGCAAGGAGTTTAGAAGGGAGGTTTTCGTGTTTTCTGTAACCATTCTAAGGATCTAAGCTATGGGATTAGGGTAAAAATGACATCCACAAGTATCCTCTCAAAGACTCATATAGGAGTGAACACACTGGGGTACACTGCATGGGATTTGGAGTCTGAGGAACTGGCTGTGAATCTTGACTGTCATTTACTGATTTGTTACCTTGCATAAGCCATTTCACTTCGCTGTTGATTTCTGGCCTCAGTTTCCTCATCTTCAAAATGAGGGGTTTGGTCATAATGTTTAAGATCACTACCGCAGTCACTGGGACATATAGGATGCTTAACGAACAGATGAAATAATATGGGATAGTGACCAAATAAGATATTTGTAAAGTGCTTCGCATAGTGCCTGCCTCCCTTTATCCCTCCATCCTGTCCTCATTTTTCCTTCTTCTCCTTCCCTCCCTCCCTCTCTCCCTCCCTCCCTTCCTCTTTCTCTCTCTCCCTCCCTCTCTCCCTCCCTCCCTCCTTCTCACCCTCCCTCCCTCTCTTCCTCTTCCTTCCTTCCTTCCTTCCTTCCTTCCTTCCTTCCTTCCTTCCTTCCTTCCTTCCTTCCTTCCTTCCTTCCACTTCACTACATGCCAATGACCTCTTAATAGTTGAAAATAGTGCTTTTTCCTAGCTTCTATCCCCCTTGATCCTAGAGTAGCTGCTACTGTTGTCTCATTCTTTCTTTCATGCCCTTTGTCATTCAATGAATTCTGTGTCATTGTTTTCTTCTGGTTTTCCTCTGAATTCTCTGAACCCTTGTCCATCTCCTTCAAAAGTTTACCATTTTTCTTATATTGCTTACTTGTGACTATGCTCTAAGACTCTACCTTTGTTTCTTCTCCTTTATCTGTACCATCTCCTAGGCATCTACATCTATCCATTGGGATGCCATTATCTACCTCTGCCTTCAGTCCTTCTATCCGTATTGCCAAAGCTCCCAGCTCACACAGACTAGGGCACAGGGTCTGTACTGAGTGCTGATCTTAAAGTTTGTACTGGTTCCAGCCAACTTTGGAAGGTGGCACCCATCTTAGCCGTAGCCAGTCTATACTTGAAATTGAGCTTGATATTTTTAGCATTTGAGTTTCTAAGTGACAGACCAAGTCAAAGCCAAGAACTAGAATTTACAGATGGGATTTATCCTCGACTGGCAAATGTGATCGATTTCTTGGTCCTCTCACTTTCTTGGTTATAAGACTGCTCACAAGTCTTCTAGACTTGTATTGGTATGTAACAAAAAAAACCCCTTTTACTTAGATCACTCTATAAACCAATGTATGAAGTCATCAGTGAGCATTTATTAAGCACCTACTGTTTTTTCCAAGTTTTGTGTTAAGCACTGAAGATATAATGAAAGGCAAACAGCAGTAATAGCAGCAGAAGCAGCCCCAAACCCAAACCAGTCCTGCTGCCAAGGAGCTCATAGTCTATAAGACAGAGAACTTGGAAACAATTGTATAAACAGGATGTGGCAGGAATGAATTGGAGGTGATTGCAGAGGGAAGGTATTAACAATAAGGGGGAATGGAAAGGCTTCTCATAGGTGCAGATGAGGAGGGAGAAAGTTCCACACCTGAAAGACAGTCAGTGAAAATGTGCAGGGTCTAGATGATGGAGTGTCATAGGAGGAGAGCAGCAAGACCACCAGTTACTGGGCAGCAGAGAGTATAGGGAGGAGAGGTGGGGAATCAGGTGGACAGGTAGGAAGAGGTAAGATTATGGAGGGCTTGGGAAGCCAAATGATTTTTATCATTCTTCAGAAGTTTATGAATAGAGTCTTTAACTCTTATTCATTGTTCTTCTTCCAACAACATCCTGGTATCAATAAGCCATACATAGGGTTAGATTATATCTGAGACTCAGAAAGGGCCTCAAAAACTAGCTAGCCTGATGGCTACATGAACAGGAATCTGATGGTTCAATGGAAAGAGCACTGGCTCTGGAGTCAGAGGATCTGGGTTCAAATTCCACCTTTGACACATTGTGTGACCCTGGGCCAATCACTTATTGCCTCATGCCTCAGTTTCCTTATATGTAAAATATGGGTGGACTAGGTAGCTTCTGAAGTCTCTTTCAGGTGGTTCTTTCCTACCTTTCTATCTTCTTAGGTTTCCCTCTCTGCCATGTAATCTATGACTCAGTGACATGGAATTTCTTGGTGTTTCTCAAACATGTCTCTCCATTTCCCAACTCTGACCTCTTCACTAGCTGTCTCCCATGACTGGAATGGAACTCCCCTTCCTCACTTCTGCCTCTCAACTTCCTTCAAGATTCAGCTCAAATCCCATCTTTGTCAAGGGATCTTTCTTGATCCCCATCTCTCCATTGCTAGTGCCTTGCCTCTGACATGACTTCCCATTAATCCAAGACTGTCTTTTGCCTTTTTTTTGCATCCTTTGTACTTAGCACAATGCTCGCCTGAAGGTCATCTTTTAATAAATGTGTGTTGGCTGATTGACTTTCAGCTCTGAATCTATGATCCAATCATCCCTCTGTAATTACTTTGGCAAGGTTGTCACTCAGATTTCTTTTGATGCACCAGGAATCATTTTGTGCCTGATAAATAGTGGCTTATGTTGCATCAAACTTAATCATTGCAGAGAGGAAGAGAAGATGCAGAGTGTAAAAAAAAACTGGGAAGAGATAATAGATTAAAAGAGATTCTCCCTTGCATGAAATCACAAGAATTGCAAGCCTACTTGAAAGGCAACCTGAAAATAAAAGGCATTTGTCTCAACACCTCCTGCATCCATAGGTGACTCCCAGCTCCACATGTCAACCATCAAGCCATTCAGTGAGCTCTAAGGGATGAGGTGGTAGTGGCAGCTAAGCAGATGCCAAATGGAAATGAGCCAGGAAAGAACAGAATTCATTCTCAGCCTCTCAGGGTGGGTGGGGATGCTGAAGGCACAAAGAGACTCACCTGCTACCTGGTAAGTGGGCAGGTTCCTTTGTCGTGGACAAAACTGAGTATCCCCTACTTTCTGGGGGGTGAGGGGGAATGGTAAACCTTAAAATTATAAGAGATTTCTGCTCTTTCTTCTTTCCCAAATCTGAAAGCTCTTTCTGCTAATCAGACTCTCTGACTAGAGAAAGACTTAGAAAATTCTACCACTTGTTAGCAAGTGGTATGTGTGCATGGATGTATGTGTGTGTGCAAGTGTATGCTCCTATGAGTTGTTCAGCCATCCATGCACTACTTATAGTCTGACAATTATAAGAAAAATATAAAGAACATTGATTGTCGTGTGTGATGGATGTTGATAAACTTTAAAAAGGAAGACATTTGATTAAGAAGGAAAGGACATGGTGCTACCAAAGGCATTGTTAGTCTGTGAGTTAATAAACATTTATTAAGAACCTAGTGTGTGAAAGGCACTGAGCACTAAGGTTCAGTAGTAGATTAAATCTAGTTTGGATTAACATCATCAAAGGAGCAAACACTAGGTTCAGAAGGGGCACCTATGATAAGAGAGCTAGAGAGCGCCAGCCTCTGAGGGAGGAGAATCTTGGTTCATATTCCACATCTACCAAACACTAGTTGCATGACTGTGCACATCCCTTAACTTCTCAGTGCTCTAACATTTGAAGTTTGTGATGGGTTGCTGATCAGTATTTCTGCAGGGAATTTCTACAACAGGAGTGATAAAGTCAGAGATCCAGAACAAACAGTAAAACACAGCCCAACTACGGATTGGTGGATAGTACACTAGATTTGTAGCCCAAAGGCCTGGATTCCAGTTCACCTACCTCTCCTCCTCACTCAGTATAAGGCCTTAGACAAGTAACTTCTCTTAGACTCTGTTTCTGAACTTGTTTTTTAATTTTAATATAAATTTTTATTTGTTTTCTTGTTTACATCATTCATTTCCATGAGATTTTTGAGTTACAAATTTTCTCCCCATCTTTCCCTTGTCCCCAACCCCCAAACAGTGATCCCACTGTAAAGCCCCTCCCCCAATCTGTTCTCTTTTATGTCTTCCTCCAATACCCCTCTAACTTTCTGGTAGGGCAGTGAGGGTCTCCCTACCCCAGTCCCTGTACATCTTAATTCCTAGTTGCAAGTATCACAGAGCTTTAAATTCTAGA
>JAQQSW010024794.1:0-10018 GCA_028646575.1 Pseudocheirus occidentalis | reverse complement strand
CTACTGAAAAATATGTCTTACTTCCTTGAGCCGTCAAGGACTAAAATATGAAAGCCTTGATCTTTTGGCTAGGATTCACACTGATGTGTCTGGAGTGGCCTGTAATTTTGAAAGATGGCCTTTGTGACCAGGAGATAACTATACTTCTGCAGCTGATTTCATATATTTCTAGATAGAACTACAATTTTCAAAACCTTTAAATCCAATTCCACAAACAATTGTTAAGCTCTAATTGTGTGCAGAGCACCTTGCTAAGCACTGGGGTGGATACAGCATTTAGATAATAAGGTCCTTGTCCTCCTAGAAGCCTGATGTCTAGAAGGGGGTGAGATACTTGAAAATACAACTATAATACAAACTCATAATGTTCAATGTATTAGAGGTACAAAATAAAGGGCTGGGTGAAATACTAGGCGGAAGTCATTATCAACAGAAAGGAAGCAAAGAAAGTTTCATGAAGGAGGTGGGTTTTAAAGCAGAGAGAGGAATCCTGTCTGTAAAGAGCTAGAGTCAGGGAATACAGGAATAGAGAACATCTGAGAAAAGATGCAGTGGAGGGATAAAAGTCAAATTTGGATGAAGCATCAAATACATGAAGGGAAGTGATATGAGATAAGGTAGGAAAAAGGTTCTTGAATGCCAAGCAAAGGAAAATAGAACCGTATCTCATAGGCAATAGTGAATCTGGAAGATTTTTGAGTAAATGAATGATGTGACCAAATCAAGGGATAAGGAAGACAAAAATGGCAGGTATAGGAAGGATCCTTTGGAAGGAGAATGATAGAGGTGGGGAAACTTGAGAGGCTACTCTAAAAACTGAGAGAGGTGGAATGACGGGCTGTACTAGAGTATCAGGAAAAGAGAGGAAGGGTGGAAGCAAGAGATATCATTGAGATAGATTTGTCAAATTGTGATAAGTGATTGGAAGGCAAAGAAGAAGGAAGACTCAATGCTTTTGAATATGGGAGACTAGGTGAATGGTGGTAATACTGACATTTGATTCTCACACCAACCTGGAGAGATTAGCAGTGTTGAATTATTACTTTCACTTTACAGATGAAGATGAAGCACAGATAGATTAAGTGACTTGCCCAAGGTTATTAATCAGTCAGTTAGAAGCAGCTAGGGGACACAGCAGGTAGGGTTCTGGGCCTGGAGTCAGGAAGAACTGAGTACAAATGTGAACTCAGACACTAGCTCTGTGACCCTTGGTAAGTCTCTTCACCTCTGCCGGCTCATTTTACTTATCTGCAATGTAAGGATAATAATAGCATCTACCTTCCAAAGCTGTTGTGAGGATCAAATGAGATATTTGCAAAGCTCTTGCCAAAGAGTAGCTGCTTAAAAAGTCTTCCTCCTTCCCTCCCTCTCTTCCTTTTTCTCTTTCTCTCTCCCTCCCCTCCACTCCCCTCCCCTCCAAGTCTTTTGACTCAGTCCACTATATAAGAAATTGCTTCCCATGTTTTTAATGATTCAAAGGGTAGAGGTCAGTAGATGAGTAGAATCTTTCCCTCCATACTTCTCTTTCTTTGCTGACAGACTCAAAATAGTACCTACATTTCTTAGTGGTTTAACTCAACTGAGACCAGGAAGCCTGTCTTCTGTATTTTAGCCCTTGGCCATTGCCTAGCAAACTAAGTGATCTTCCTTGGAGAGCAGGGAACTTTGATATTCAGGATAAGAACATTTTTCACTAAGATGTCTTCTGTTTTATTAATTTGTTTTTAACTTAAATATTAAAACTTAAAGACACAATAAAAAGAAAAAGAAACATATTATAAATTTAGATACTAAAACTTGAGTATAAAATAAGAAAAAAAAGACATTGCCATGTGCACAGCAAAATGTAAAAAAGGATTCAAATTATATAACAGTAAATTTCTGTTTCAAGAAAGCCTATATAATAAATACTACACATTGTGTTCTGAACTGCCCATCTTTTATTTGCTTCTTTGTAAGTTTTCTTTTGTTCTCTACTGTAGACTTTTTACTTTGTTCTTTTTTCCCTCTTCTACCTCCCCCTATACCCAAGAAGGTTATAGTTAAGTGCAGATATATTTGTGTGTGTGTACACACACATACACACAAACATACATACATATACACATACACATGCTTGCATATATTTAGATATCTATAATCATACTCGTATATAGATACACATTCATATGCATCTATGTAAGACTATTCTATACTTGTTTATCCTCTGTTCCTCTGAGAGTGAATAACATCTTCCTTTATAGGTCCAAGTTTTTCCATGTTTTTATAAGTCCATCAACTCACCATTTCCTATGCCATAGCAGTATTCCCACCGTATACTGTCCAGTTATTTTAAATAGCCTACAACAATATTGATTAATATGGCTGACGTATAGTGTAGTTTTCCTATTTTTCTCTTCTGATTAAATTTATTTTAGCTTTAACTTTGTCTGAGATCATGATTACTATCCCCATTTCCCCCTCCAATAAATTATCTTCCTGATCTTTATGTTTGTGTGTATCTCCTATTTCTTATCCCTCCCGACTCCTACTTTACCTCTACCTACTACCTTTCCCTCCTATTACTTAACCTACGTTCCACCAAATATCCGACACTCATCTTCCTCTCTTACCCTAAAATCCCTCTCTTATCATCTCCACCTACCTATCCCCTAAGCCTTTTATTTCTTTTTGAATTTAGGCTTTTATGCCCTTCTAGATATATATGAATTGTTCCCTCTTAAAACCATTTCCCATGAGAGTAGGGTTCCAAAACTATCAGCTGTTCTCCACCATCTAATTCCTCTGTGTCAGTTCTTCCTTTAACACCTCACTTGTACAAGATAATTACTCCTTTTATCTTTTTCCTGGATGGTTTGCTTTTAAGTATCTCATCATATTCAACTCTTCCCCAATCTTTTTTTCAAATTACCCAATTACTAATAACAGTTTTAGGCATGTAATCCACATTTCCTTGTATAAAAAGTGAACAGTCTGTCCTTATTGAGTCCTTTGTAATTAGTCTTTGATGTTTACGTTATATTTCTCTTGGATTTTGTATGTCAAATTTTCTACTGATTTCAGGTCTTTTTACTACAAAATCCTGAAAGTCTGATAATTCATTGAATGTCCATTTTTTTTCATTTGGGATTATGCTTAACTTTGCAGAGTATGATATTTTCATTTACAACCCAAGTTCTTTTGTTCTTTGATATATATAGTGTTCCAAGACCTACAGCCTTTTAGTGTAGCCACTGCTAGGTCTTATGTGATTCTAATTCTAATTCTACCATATTTGAATTCTTATTTTTCCTTCTTGCTTGTAATATTTTCTTCTTAATCTGGGGTTTTGGAATCTAGCTACGATATTCTTGTAAGTTTTCCTTGTAGGATATCTTTCAGGTAGTGATTGATGAATTTTTTTAATTTCTACTTTCCCCTCTTGTTCTAACACTTCAGGACAATTTTCTTTAAGGGACAAGAAATGAAAGAACTGAGCTATCTCTTCTTTTGAAAGATTTCTAGCTTTACAGCTTACTGACAAGGCAGGACCAGAAATTCTTTTCCACAGGGACTGGATCAATCAGTCACTGGTTTAGAGAGACACTGAATACTGGAAAGACCAGGCAGGTCATGAGACCTGGTGTTGGATATGACTACAATGCATTAGCCATGTGACCTTGGGCAAGTCATTCAATGCCTTTGAGCCTCAGTTTCCTCATACATAAGATGGAAACACTAATATTTACACTGCTTACCTCAGAAAAACTCATGCTATAGTAGAAAGAGGACTGGAATTGGTGTTGGAAGACTTGGTTTCTATTCTTTTCTCTCAGTTATTGGTTGTGTGGTCTTAGGCAGTTCATTTAATTGCTCAAGGGTTTCAATTACCTCATGTAATTGCTCATTGTACAAGCTCCTTATTCACTGTTCCATGGTGGCTCTGATGTCTCCTATTTGTATAAATGACAGCATGAAGTCGGGGGGTTTCTTACTTGGGAGTCCAGTTCTGACTCTTGTTAGATATCAGAGACTGTCCGGTTCAACTTCCCATCTTACGGTGAAATCTCTTCCACAACAGCCCTCCTAGGTGGTCATGTAGCCTCTACTCAAACACTTTTAGTGATGGGGAATATATTACATCACAAGGAAGTACTCTTCATTGTCAGATAGTCCTAATTTTGGGGAGGGTGTTCTTGATATCAAGTGGGATCATACCTCTCTGAGTAACTACCACCCATTGGTCCTGGTTCCACCTCTAGGGCAGCCTATAAATCTAATAACTTTCTACATGGAAACCCTGGTTATCCTCACCATCAAACCTTTTCTGATCCTCCTCCTGCTGCTGGACCTTACTAGGAAAAGTCATAGAACCGTGCTAAGTGTACCTACTGCAAATTATGTGATCTGTTCTCAACTGGGCCCTCACTTTTATACGGTAGTCCTTTTTTAGTCTTTCCTGATTAGTTCTTGATCATACCTCTCACTCCAACCATTCCAAACTTTTTCTTCTTTCCTCAATTCACCTATACCAACTCTTCCTTCTTCCCCCCAATAGAGGATTTTGCATCCTACTTTACTGAAAAGATAAAGACTAGTCACCATGATCTCCTTTAATTCTACTAAACCTGACCTGAGAATCTTTCTAATTCTTTTTTTGGAGGCAACTGGGGTTAAGTGACTAGCCTAGGGTCACACAGCTAGTAAGTCTGAGGACTTAGGTTCTCTTGACTCCAGAGCTGATGCTATATCTACTGTGTCATTGCCCCAGAATCTTTCTATACAGTCCTTTCCCCTTTCCCCATTCTTTCTTCCTTCACTGCAGGTTCCAAGGAAGAGGCATCCATTCTTGTCAAAGCCAGATCCTCTTCTTGTACCCTTCATTCTTCCCCCTTCTCTCTGATCTAGGTGCTCCCCCACCCCAGGAATCGCCTCTTTTTTTGTCTTATCTGTAATTTCTGTTTATTCATTCCCTTGATAATCTGATTCTTTCCTAACTTTCTTGACTTATTTGATAATGCTCTCCTTCATATACCCAGTGTTTCAACTAGACCAAACTACTAACTGTTACTCAGACTTTACAATGGATCTCTCAGTCTCTCTCCTTGTCTTTCCATAGGCTCTCCCACATGCTAAAGTAGTAGCAGCAGCAACATTTATATTTGTTGTGGTCATTAAGTTGTGTCTGGCTCTTCATGACCCTATAGGGGGTATCTTAATAAAGATATTAGAGTGGTTGCCATTTTCTTCTCCAGCTCATTTTACATATGAGGAAACTGAGGCAAGCAGGGTTAAGAGAGTTGCCCAGAGTCACACAGCTAATGTGTTTGATATCATATTTGAACTTAAGAAGTTACTGCCTCCTGGCCTACCATTCTATATCCTAGCCACCTAGTGTGTCTCAAAAATTTTAGTGCAATTTTAAACTTTAATGGTTTTAATAAGCTATCATATGCATATGTACATACTATAGCTTATAATATATTATGTTATTATATATTAATTAATATAATAGATTTGTACATATATATACATGTATGTGTATATATATATGTATCTTAAAACTGATCTAAGATTTTTGGGACCCTCTGTATGTTACTTTAAGATTTGTAAAGCACTTTACACATATTTTGTCATTTGATCCTTATAACAGTGTTGTGAGGGAAGTATTAGAGAAGTTATTATCCCTGTTTTATGAATAGAGAGACTGAGGCAGAGCAAGGGTTGCCTCACTGGTCCAGGGTCATTCAGCAAGTAAGTATCTGAGGCAGGATATGAAGTAAGGTCTTTTTGACTCCAAGTTTAGGTCTCTATCTGCTACACATTTTTTTTGGAGGGCAAAAGGCAGGACAATTGGGGTTAAGAGACTTGCCCAAGGTCACATGGCTAGTCAGTATTAAGTGTCTGAGGCCAAATTTGAACTCAGGTCCTCCTGACTCCAGGGCTGGTACTCTATTCACTGTACTACCCAGCCGCCCCTCCTGTATACATTTTCTTTACCCCTTTTCTGAGAATTCATCAGTTTTCTTCAAGATTCAGTTTAGGTACCATATTCTAAAGGAAACTTTTCCTGACACTTGACCCTCCCTCAATTGTTTGTACTTTTTCTCTCCTTAAATTATATTCTATTTCCTTCTGTGTGTATGTGTTGTACCTCAGGATACCATCCTCCCCTTCCTCCTCCCCTGCCTCCCCATAGAACACAGAACCTCCCCCCCCCCAACCCCACCCTCAGAGAGTGAAATCAGGGACTGTTCTTGAAGGCAGGACGGACTTGTTAGCTCAGTGCCTCTCCTAGTGGCCTCAATTCAGTAGATATTAAATAAATGCTTGTTGAATTCCTAGTCTCTTGAATGCCTGAGGGCTATTGTCATGCCCCCCATCTTCCCCCAAAATGTTCTCTTCTCTATGCTCACCTCCAGGAATTAATAATTTGTTCAACTATTCCTCACACGATACTGTTTTGAGACCACTTTCTCTACCAAAAGTTAGTACTAAATTGTGTGGAAGAGATTATAAATATTGAAGGAGTTTAAGGGAGAGAAATCAACAAGGGCTAGAGTAGTTAAGAAGGATTTCATGAAGGAGGGGAAATGAACTGGGCCTTGAAAGATGGGTAGGATGTGGGGAGGGGGTGGAGAGGATGAAGAACAGATCAGACCAGGAGCCTGGCAGGAGCAGAGGAGGGTTGGATGGGTCAGAATCTGTTCCTTAGAGAGACATCTAGGTTCTGCTTTCCATTTCTTGTTAAGCTTCTTCCTTTCTGTCTTATACATTAGGTGATTATATCTATTATTTCTACAGGCAAGATAACAGCTCAACATAACGATAGCTGAGTTCAATTTAGTTCACTGTAATAATCGAGTAGGAATAAGTCGTTCACTATAATAGGCTAATAAGAATGACAAGGTATAGTAAGTACCAGTTAAGGCATATGCAATTCACATATGCCATTAAGGGGGAGCATTAAAGACATGAGTGAATGTAAGTGTAAATAAAGGATGTGTGCTCAATAATTACAGTTGTACATCCTACTTTGTCATATCTCCCCACCAGGATAGGGCTTAGCTAAAAGTGCCTTCTCTTCTCTACCTGTGCCTTATGCCCTCCCTACTTCTTGAGTTCATTATTTATCGAGCTTTTCAATGTGTTGTGCTTATGGCATATGTGCAAACTGGTTATGGCAGGCATAATTTTCAGAAAAGGTGGATGTATGCTTATATATGCCTATGATGAATGATAAATCAATGGTACATCAATGGAGCGGTTGAGAAAGGTTTCATGGAGGAGGCCTTGAAGGATGGGTAGTAGAAAAAGAAGGGAAGAGCAGTCCAGGAGGAGAGAATGGTCACAGCAGAGGACACTGTGATGGACTAGATACGACTGGCTCTCCCAGTCATGTAGCGATTGACATTTGAACTGAGACAAGAATTCAGGTGTCTTCTATCTAGGTCAATATCCTCTTAATCTGCTTCTATCAGGGAATTCTCAGAATGGATTTCCAAATGGGAGTGGGGTCCTGATTCCCTAGAATGAGTCAAAGGTCTCTCTGTTCTTTATTTTCTCTAGCTGTGAAGTGGGATGGCAAAGCATTTTATGCTCTTTGAAAAACAAGTGCTAAAGCAAGCCTAGCTTCTTTTTGTAATTATCCTTAGAGATCTGCAGAATTCTGCCATATTCTTGCTGGTCTTTCGTGTCTCTGTGTGTGTATACATAGAGAGGTGGTGCTGGAACTGGAATCAGGAAGACTCATCTTCCTGAGTTCAGCTGATTTCAGACATTTACTAGGTATGTGACCCTTAACTTAATCCTGTTTGTCTCAGTTTCCTCATCTGTAAAATGAGCTAGGAAAGGAAATGGCAAGTCATGTTAGTATCTTTGCCAAGAAAATCCCAAATGGGGTCTTGAAGAGCTGGATGTGATGGAAGCAACTCAACAACAAGAAGCACATATCTCTATGTGTGAGGGGGTGATGGGGTACTATCAAGTTTGGTAAAATGAATACCACCTACATATTGTAATTGGAGGGATTCCTAGAGTCTCTCTCCTAGGTGTGTGCTGGTAAATATTTATCAATCCATTCTCTGAAAAAATGCAAGAGCCAGATGGCTTAAAAAAAAAAAAGCTCAAATGAGCTTCCCTATCCCCAGCAGTGTTAGAAACATGGTAATTGTGGAACTTGAGAACTCTAGTCCCTCAAAAGGAAACGAAGAGTTAAACTTTGACTGTGGGACAGTCTGTAATGCTCTTTTTAACATTTTCTCGAGAATAATTTAATTTTTGTTGATCCCTTTTGTTTATTCTTCACATCACACTCATTTACTGATATACTCCTTCAGTATCCTCTTATAACAAAGAAAACCAGTTAAACAGACTCCTGCCGACTGATCCAAAGTTCCTCAACCCTGTAAGAAGAGAGATGTTTCATCTTCTTTTTTCTGGAACCAAGGGTTGCTTATTACAATTAATCTGAGTTCAGCTGCCTCTTATTGTGGTTTTCATTGCAATTATTGCCATCACTCTATGTTTTACTTTATTGGTTTTGCTCTCTTCCCCCTGCATTACTACATATAAATCTCATGTTTCTATGAATTCCTTATATTTGTCATTTTTTGTAATACAATAACATTTGATTCCATTTATAAACCACAATTTGTTCAGCCATTCTTTGGTTGTGCCACCCACTCAACTTTATTTCCTTTTTTTTTTGCTACTTCAGAGAATCTTGCTATAAACATTGTTTGGCATATGACACCTTTCTTTCTGCCTTGGGGTATGTGCCCAGTTGTGTGAATGACTGGGTTGAAAAGAGTATGAATAATTTAGTAACTTTTCCTAATTGTTTTCCAAAATGGTTGAGCCAGTTCACTGACTGACAGTGTGTTAATGTTTCTGATTCCTTATGGCACCTTGAGCATTGACTCTTGGCTGCTTTTTGTCATTTTCACTAATTTGGCTAACAGGTATGAGGTGAAATCTCAGAGTTGTTTTAATTTGCATTTATCTTATTATTATTAATTTGGAATGTTTTTTTCATATAGTTGTTAATAATTTAATTATTTTGAAAATAGTTTGCGTACACCCTTTGGGGAATGGTTTTCAGTGATATTCTACAGTGTACGAATATACTAGCTTGGTTTCTTATAGTATGGGGAAGTGAATGTGAAGACCTTGATTTTCAAACTTTCCCATTTCATCTAGACATCATCTGCCTACAGGAAACATGGCTATTAGAAAATGCCTTTCCTCAATTCAGCTTTCCTCCCAAATCACTTTGTCAGAGGAAACACTGGGTGGGCTAGTCATTCTCCTCTCAGTCAACATTACAGGATTATTCTCTAAGAAATCTGGTCCATATAACGAGAATATATTTTCTCAGTCTTGATCCAAGGTCCTGCATAAGATGATTTGGCACAACAGTATATATGCTCTACTGATTCATTTACGTTTTGTGCTTTCTAATTAGGATATTCCAAAGGTATCTATCAATTGGCATAAATGGATACCAAAACTGACAATGACTCCACCCTGGTTTCTTCTAGGCATATCCTACATAACTACCTTATAGCTACATAATATTGAGTGGCTACTCTTGAATGAAGTCTAGAAGTAATAATATGTAGTTCTCAGACCAAGGAGCTAGAATTACTGACTCTTTAATAATCAGCCCCTGCCTGCTTATCTCCACTTTAGAGATGGACATCTTAGATTATACTGGAAGTGATCATTTCTTACCTTAAACTTATTTTGACCCTCAATATTGCTGACCCTTAGCCAGGCCACACAAACAATTGGGATTCTCATTCAGATTTTGAGGATAAGGAGAACAGGTGGACTGAAGATCTTTATGGTTCCCTGATTAACCTCTTAAGGGCTAAGGATCAGATAGCACTTTATTCAGACTGTATTTTTTGGGAAAAAAGTTTTTAAGTATGTATCAGCAGATAAAAAAGAGACTGAAGTAAACCCTGACCATTCCTGGTATGAAAAAACAATGCACCAATTATTCTATCTCTTGGTTTGAGAAATACTATCGTAA
>JAQQSW010024793.1:0-10018 GCA_028646575.1 Pseudocheirus occidentalis | reverse complement strand
CCTTTCCTGTCCTGTCCTGTCCTGTCCTGTCCTGTCCTGTCCTTTTTTTGCTTTTTGGAGGGCAGTTGGGGTTAAGTGACTTACCCAAGGTCACACAGCTAGTTTTTGTGTTAAGTGTCTGAGGCCGGATTAAACTCAGTTCCTCCTGACTCCAAGGCTGGTGCTCTATTCACTGCGCCACCTACCCGCCCCACAGTTTTTTTCTCTTTTGGGATGAAGCAATGAATTTCCTTTAGGTTAATTATTGTAGATGGAATAGTTATCGTGTAAGTTTCCATTCTTTTGCATTTTAGTAATTTTGATGACAGTAATTGGAATATTTAATGTTAGTGTTCTGGTTCTGTTGCCTTTATTTTCTTCTTCATTAGTTTTCCTCTTCTCTTTACTTTTCCCTTCTATTCCCATTTCTGTTTTTTTTAAATGGTGTGATACAGATCTACCATGTAAGATAGAGAAATAGATACCCTTGGAAAAATAGTTGTGTTTTTTCAGGTGTAGGTGTGTGTGTGTATGTGTGTGTACACACATATGTATGTATATATAATATACACACATTAAATATATACACAAATATATATACAAATATATAAAATATATTACAAATATATATTACAAAATATTACAAATATAACATTGCAAAAAGATATTTGTAATTAGAAACACTGTCAATTTTTAAACACTGTGCTTCTAGGCTAATAATATGTTAATATATGTTCAGTTCAAACTTTTAATACATCTCTCAAGGTCAGTTTGAACACTTAGTGCCAGCAACTTCCCTTAAACCCCATTGGGAGCTACTTTCCTTCTGCCGGTATGGTGGCACCCATCTGCTACTAGTAGCTTATCAATGATTATTGACCTCCATCTCAAGGTTACAGTCAGGGTACAGGGAACAAGTAGCCAGATATCCTAAAACAAATATGTAGAATTTCTTGCTATCATCAAAGAACTAGGAAAAGAGGTCAGACCTATATATGTGGGATTCAGAAATGCTATGAAGAGGCTAAAATGAGAGGCCTTCATGTTCGAAGATTAGTTTGACTTGTCAGAGGAAGTGGAATGCAAGATCTTCTTCTCCCATTTCACTTCTTAAGTTTTCCATATTTTTGTCAAGAAGATAGTGTTAACACTCTGGTAACTTCCAAAAAAATAATATAAACCCTTTTATTTTGAATGTTGTAACACTTTGGGTTTTTTTTTCCTTTTTCTGTCTTCCCCTTCCCAACACAGAATAGAATAGAAGAGGACTAGAATTTGCATTTTAAGTGGTTAGGAATGATGTAGGTTACTTTAAAAAAAATTAGTCCAAAAACTTCTTGTAGAAAGGTCTGGTTTGCTAAGGAACCCCCCAAACTTGTCTTGTTGAGTTACCATATTTTTTAGAAACACTGGACCCAGAGTATAAAGGAGACCCAGAACATGTCGAAGTTTAAGTCCCCCCTGAGCTGATATAATATATTGTTTGCACCTCAGGCTGGACTCCCTGTGTTTCCTTGGGAGTCACGACAGGCACTGGTCAGTCCGCACTAGGCTGGGACACTTTGAGATAAGCAGACCATCCTAACTTCATGGTCTAGCAATTCCTATGGCAAAAGAATACTACTTTTGCCATTCCCTTTTTCTTCCCCTTGGGGGAGGGAGTAGTTACTCGTTTCCCCACCCCTACTGCTCTTTTCCTCCTCCCATGCCATTCCCATTTCAGAGAACATTTCTGTCCCTCCTCCCTTTGTTGCAGTGTCATAAATATGCAAGCTTCCATTTGGAACTCCTTGCATCTGGAGTTCCACATGCATGTTCATTTCTCTTGTAATAAATCTAATTGCAATGCATGTCTCATGGGATTGTGATATTTTTTTTTAGTTGATAGTTTACGTTGCCTCAAGCTTAAGATTTATTGCCCTACTAAGGCTTTCTTCCATTGCATATACTTTACAGCAACCAAATTGCGCTTTGAACTTTTTCAGAAACTCCAGCTCTATGGATTTTGTTTTTTCATGAGTAGATGTTTGCCATAATGTTTTGTCATGTTTGTCAAATGGTGGTTTGTCATGTCCCAAATAGCCAGATAATTTTACCATTTTGATAATTTATCATTTTTATTATTTTTTGCATGTAAGAATTTTCATGATTATTTATGTTTTAAGGTCAGTCTAAAATGAATGAGTTTTAAATACAGAAGACCAAATCAATCTATCAAAAACTTAAGAACCCTTAATTATTGCCTTTTATAATAAGATGTCAGCTCTTGAATTTGCCATAGATTTTTTTAAAAATCTGGATGACAGTCAACTACTGTTTTCATTTTTGTATGTATTATTTGATGTAATGAAGTTCATTATTTTTTTCATTTTTAAAAAAATTTATTTTATTGACTTGTTTGTTTACTTTTAGATTACAGGATTCAGTTCCAGAGTCACTTGAGTTTCAGATTTTTCTCCCCTTCCTCCCCACGCCCCACCCCGCCATGGTGGCATACAATCATGTATAGGATCTGCAAACTCTTTCACATTGTACAGTAGTCTGGTTGTATAGGTGTTATAGCCAATGGAGTGAACAGTGAGAAAAGAGAAACAAAAGCCAGACATAAAAAAGACTATGTACTAGGTACAAAAGACTCAGTAGTCAACGACTATAGTAATATACTGTTTGATAAGCCCAAAGACCCCAGTTTCTGGTTTAAGAATTCACTATTTGACAAAAACTACTGGGAAAATTGGAATATAGTGTGGCAGAAACTGGGAATAGACCATTATCTAACTCCATGCACCAAAGTCAAGTCTAAATGGATGCATGATCTAGATATAAAGGCTGATACAGTAAATAATCTGGAGAAGCAAGGAATAGTTTACCTGTCAGATTTATGGAGCAGGGAAGACTTTATGACCAAAGAAGAGTTGGAGAGCATTATAAAATGCAGAATGGATGATCTTGATTACATCAAATTGAAAAGTTTCTGTACAAGCAAAGCCAATGTAACTAAGATTAAGAGAGAAGTGGGAAATTGGGAAAGAATATTTATAACTAGTGTCTCTGATAAAGGCCTCGTTTCTAAAATATATAGGGAATTAAATAAAATTTACAAGAAAAGTTCATTATTATTAACAATTTTTATTTAAAAATACTACTTTTAAGCTTCTGATGTTATAGTTGAGCAGTTTTACTAGTTTAGTAGCTTTATTGTAGCACAGAGATCCATATTTACTGAAGAACAGTACGCTCTAATATTTATGTATATGAAATGTATTACCAGATGTCTTTCAGTGTTGAACATTTCAGACAAATGATCTCTTCCCACGGTCTTTTTTTTTCCTCACCACCCACTCATTTCCAAACTGCTCACAATCTTTTATGTTCAGTTTTGTTTTGACATGGAAGATGGGTATAAACACACAAACCACTAACAAAGTATATTTCCTGAAAACATTTGAGAAAAGAAGCACAAGACAATGGTAGTAGATATAACTTGTATTCTTTTATAATTTACTCTTTGTTATAAGAAATGAGAAAGGTTTGTTCTTTAAGTTAGTGCCAACATTATCCATTGTATTTGGCTGAGGTATTATTGCTGTTGAATGTTGTCTTCATTTATGTGACTGTAGTCATTGTATTGTATTACTCTTTTACATTTAACTTCTTAACCACATCACTTTATACCAGTCTTATTATTTTCATTTTTTTTATATTTGTCATTCTTTATGGTACAATATTCTCAAATATTAATTTTATAATTTATATAACCATTTTTATTTATTGATTCGTTCATTTTTGCTTTTTGGAAGTGGAAAGGTAGGGCAATTGGTGTTGTGACTTGCCCAAGGTCACATGGCTAGGGGTGTGTGTGTGTGTGTGTGTGTGTGTGTGCGCGCGTGAAGTGTCTGAGGCCGAATTTGAACTCAGGTACTCCGGAGTCCAGGGCCAGTGCTCTATTTACTGCACCACCTAGCTGCCCCTATATAACCATTTTCCAATAACTGGATAAATAGTTTCTAACTTTTTGCTTTGGATGTTTTGAAAAGACAGATCTTTACTTTTTAAAAGTATCTTAATGAATCAGGAAGTATGAGTAACTTTGTAACTTGTATAATTCAAAGATGTTTTCTAAAATGGTTAGATTGATTCACCATTCTAAGACAGCAAATTGACCTTAAAAGTTGATAAATATGTGCTCTTGATTTTACATCTCAAATACTCCACTGAAATATCTATCTCAAAGATTACTACTAGTGACTACTTTCTTGTTGCATCAAATGTTCTTTTATTTCATCTCATTTTTTTTTTACCATTGTGATGTTTTAGTTGTATTGACTACTTTTTTCTCCCTTGGCTTCTGTAAACACTACATTTACCTGGTTCTTCTCTCAACCTCATGAACATTACTTCTCAGTCTTCTTTCACTGGATTCTTTTTCATTCCTACTCTGTGTGTGTTCCCTGAGTTTCAATCCTTGTGTCGTAATCTCTCTACATTCTTCTTTATAGAGCTCATCCATACTTGTGGCTTTCGGTATTACCACAAGCCCATGATTCAGCCTTCTTTGATCTTCATTTCAGAATACTCCACTGGAAGTTTTTTTCTGGCAGAATGTGGCACTTTAATGATTCACTATGTTGTCTAAGAATGTTGTTCTTCTTGTCATCTCAACTGTGGATTAGTAGGCCTTTTTGGTAGCAGGCCCAATCTTTTTCTGTAACTGTTCTTTACTAAACATTATAAATATAAATATAAACCCACTAAATACTAGTTGGTTGATTAAATTGGTACAATTGCTGTATCACTCAAACTAAAATTAGTTGAAAACATATTTTAGAGAATTTGGAATTATTGTTCTTGTTTTGAAGATCTATGAAAATGTAAAGCTTTGTTTGAATTTTGCCT
This sequence comes from Pseudocheirus occidentalis, assembly GCA_028646575.1. Lineage (NCBI taxonomy): Eukaryota > Metazoa > Chordata > Mammalia > Diprotodontia > Pseudocheiridae > Pseudocheirus > Pseudocheirus occidentalis. Next base: position 5,143 of record JAQQSW010024793.1, on the reverse strand, counting down.
GCCATTTTTTCCTGTTATCTTACTATTCTCCTAACTATCCAAAGTCTTTTTGTTTAGCAAGAAACAAAATTTTGGAATAAATGATAATACACTATTAAGTTTCAGATATTAGTAAGCTATGTAGTTTTCTGTGATAATTTTATTAGTATTAGCATGTTTAATTTAACATCAAGAGTGGTACTCATTTTAAATAATCTAGCTTTCCCTCTCAAAGATGAAATATAGTGACCTACAAACAATAAAGAAAATTGTTTCTTTTTTGTATTCAGTGAACAAAAATTTTTAGCATTTATGCTTTGTGATTTCAGGTTCTGGGTACACTTTTTATTTATGTCTTATTTATGGTTGAAGAATTCAGAAAAGAGCCAGTGGATAACATGGATGATGTCATCTACTATGTGAATGGCACTTACCGTCTGCTGGAATTTCTTGTGGCACTCTGTGTTGTAGCATATGGTGTTTCAGAGACCATCTTTGGAGAGTGGACTGTGATGGGCTCCATGATCATCTTTATTCATTCCTACTACAATGTGTGGCTACGGGCCCAGCTGGGGTGGAAGAGCTTTCTTCTCCGCAGGGATGCTGTGAATAAAATAAAATCGCTGCCCATTGCTACAAAAGAGCAACTAGAGAAACACAATGATATTTGTGCCATCTGTTATCAGGTACCTAGCACAGTATAAAAATCTAGGTGGTTGGGGAAATGTGGTATAATTACTCTTGGGATTTTTATTAAAATCCATTTAATTTAAATTCCCAAGAAATGAATATCTCCTAAGCAACTAAATGACTTTAAGCACCTTAAACAGGTTTTAGGAAATGCTTTGTCTTTTTAAAAATATTTAGAAGTTTAACATTTGGCCACTGTGATACTAATACATTGTTGTTATTGTTTTCGATACTTGTTGTGCACCCACAAATGAAGGAAAAACAGGTCAGATGTATATTATATTCACTCATGAGTGCATATACTATAGATCAGGGATTGGGAACTTTGGAAAAATGGTGTTTGCCAAGGTTCTGACCCCGCTTTCCTTCTGGTGTGCTGGGGGGTGAGGAGATATGTAATTTCACAAGAGGGAGATTGGTGAGAACATGCCAACTGCTGATCTTCCTAGTAGGTAGTTGGTGACTCTCACAAGTTTCCCCTCCTAACTTTTCTCCCTTTAGGGAAGCGCATGATGCTAGCAGTCAATTTGCATGCCAGTGAAAATTGGCTTGTCTGCCATCTTTGGCATATGTGCTGTAAGTTGCTGGCTCCTGCTGTAGAAAAATGAAAGTTAATGTTGAAATCAGCTTTGGAGTGGAAAATGGACTCACGACGTAGCTATGCGTACAGCAGCAGAGTACCTTATACAACATAACATTGTGCCAGGGACAATAGTTGAGGTCACCAGTTGAGAATGGCTTATGTTCCAAATTATTTTGCTGTTTTTAGGCTGCTAGTAACATAGAGGGGGGAGAAAGTGGAAATAGGCATGCATGGCATATGCTTTTTTTCCTCCAAAGTTGTTTTTAAATATAATTAAAGTGTGTTGGTCATTCAGTTTTTTCTCATGATAAATAGAAACAACATGCGTCCTAGAACTTGAATACGTTTCTAAAATTGTATTTTTCAAAATGTTTTGTGCATTAGTAGTTATGGTTGTGGAGAAAGTGGTAGCTCAGAGACTTTATTTTAAGTAGTTCTACTTTTAACTTTCTTAGTTATTGGACATAAGCTACAACATCATGCACCAAACTTTTCTGCACATAATTAGGAAAATGTGTGTTAAAAAGATGTGGTCCCTTGGCTTCAGAAGCCCTCTATAGAAGCTCTTAATGTTCCATTAGAACTGCTTAGGTATCCCCTTTTCTTGCTTGTCATTTTAATATTTCTTTTGTTGAGAGACTCAAATCAACTGCTGATAACACAAAAAGAGGACAAGCTGCTGCTTAAGCTTCCTATTTGCTGCTTTTTTTATACGACTTTCTGCTTTCAAGTAGCTCCCGAGTGTTACCAGCTCTTGGTAGAGAGGATTGCTTGGACTGGTTCTCACACGTAAAAAAAAAACCAAATTATTGTTGCTTTTATATTTACAAAAAAAGAAGACCAGTTGGCAGCTATTTAACAGCATAGAATTCCTACAGGTCATTTCATACCTCTTTAATACTTTCTTCCAAAAGAATTAATATCCAGAGTAAATGGCTTTTGTGTATAGAAAGAGACTTGAAAACTATTCCATGACATACTATGGTCCTCATGAAATCCCACAAACCCACCACTTTTTCTCCCAATATTCTGTTGTTATGGTTGTAGTTAAAAGCAAATTCCATATAGATGATTTTATTTCCATGGAAAAATTCAATTATTGTAAGTCTATATACTTAGAACAGTAATGGAGGTATGCAGATATTTCTGATTCTTAAAAATATAGTTTCATCGTTGTATTACCACTGAAATTATTTAGCCATTCCATTGTAGGCTACGACAGAATTCATTTTAGAAAACTTTAAAAACCATTTTAGTTCCATTCATTTTTGTTTGTGTAGTGTTAAAATTACTCCACACAGTTCTTTTATTGGTATGAGGGGGCCCTCTGGTGGTGAAAAGATTACCTACATAAGAAGTATTCTATCCCAAGCCCTGGTACTCCTGATTTATTTTAATGATGTGGGAAGGGAAATTTTGCTGTCAAAGAAACTTTGAAATAGCACCAAAGACTTATTAACTATGAACAATTATCTAACCTCACCTTCCTTCTCATTTAGGACATGAAGTCTGCTGTGATAACGCCATGCAGCCATTTCTTCCATGCAGGTTGCCTTAAGAAATGGTTGTATGTACAAGAAACTTGCCCTCTGTGCCACTGCCACCTTAAAAATTCCTCCCATCCTCCAGGATTAGGACCAGAACCAGCTCCACAGCCTAACCCTGGAACAGAGCAAAATATTGTGGTTCAGGAAGGACCTGACCCCTCATTTCAGGAGCACCCCGGAGTGGCCAATTTGAAAGAAGACCCTAGAGACAGTAATGAACAAGTGACCAGAGTGATAGGTCACCAGGAGGGGACCTTTGAAACCCAGGCACATCTTCCAAACCCCCATGTTGAGATGTGTTCTATTGTGGTTAACCAAGAAGAAGATATGAAGACAGAAGAACAACCTGGAATTTTAGAGGAAGATTTAATTCAAAACAGAAGTCATGTGTAGATTTTAGGAACATGTTATGGTTAGACAGCAAACAGAGACATTCCAGGGATCCAAGATAATCTTTTCTCAGTAGAGACCGCCTGCTTTTACAAACCGTAGGCATTGAGAGAGTTTTGGCAATCTATAATAATCAAAAAGTATGTGTATATGTCCCATGCTGGTATTTTGTAAAAGTTTGCCAAGGAAAATCAGCCTCAGCCACTTGAGAAACTGCCATTGAATTGAAATGATAAATCAGATAGAAACTTGAGTATTTTCTGAGGGTTAAGGAAAGGATAATAAAATAAAGGCAGCATGGGAAGAAACTGAATGGACATTTTACTTTATATTGGGAAGATTAGTCTTTTCCCAGAGTATCAGAGAGTTATTTGCCCTTTTTCCTGTCCCCTTTTTTCTCAGTTAAATGGAACTCAGTCAGGTGATTATTGAATTTTGTATAGCACTGAAGCAAAATCAAAGATGTAAGAAGCGTTGATTGTATTGAAAAACTAAAGCACGCTAATACATCCTGTGTGCTTTGGGCGTTGGTGGGGGCGGGGTGGGCACGTGGGCATTGCAGTTTGCATTCATGTAATCAGTGACTCTTGAACTTTATGATGGAGTCATTAATATTTTGATGTATATGAAACTTTTGTTAATATACTGTATACTGTGTTGCCTGTGTGAAGTGAACTAAAGCACTAATGAACACTTTGGAGTCCTCCATAGTTTAGGGGCTCAAAGTGGGATGAGCTTTAGGGAACAGATTAAGGCCCCAGGTGTACTTTTCAATCCTGTGTAATGTTTAATTCTTGCAACTGAAATCAAAACAGTGTTAAATTCTGGCAATATTTGCACTTTGGGAATGAGTACATAATTAATTGTATGATCAAATGCCGCAAATGCCACTTTTAAAGCTGTTGATAGACTTTGCACCTTTTCTTTGACAAGGTTGTGTCATATTTAAATTTTTACATTCATCATGGCTTCTGGTAGAACTGGGGTGGGGGGAATTGACAATTTTTTATGTGAATTTTGATATGAAAAGAAACTAGTCATTTATTTATACAATAGGCTTGGCTCAAAAAAGTGTTTTTCAGAGTTGGTATTCCTAATGTGAGATGTGACATTATTTTATTTTTAGTAGCAAATTTGGATGTAGACTGACAGACATAGCTGAATGTCTTAATAAATTTAAATTTGAAGATTTTATGTTTTGCTTATGTGATTATTGCTGCAAAGCATTTTATTGAGTTAGGTTTTTAAAAAATTCTCTGGTTCTCAGAAATAAAATTGTCAGGATTTCATTTTATTTTTTTAATATAAATTTTTTATTTATTTTCCTGTTTACATCATTCATTTCCATGAAATGTTTGAGTTACAAGTTTTCTCCCCGTCTTTCCCCTATTCCCAACCCCAAAACAGCGATCTCATTGTAAAGCCCCTCCCCCGATCTGCTCTCTTTTATGCCCTCTTCTAACACCCCTCTAACTTTCTGGTAGGGCAGTCCTGTATATCTTAATTCCTAGTTGCATGTATTGCAGAGCTTTAAATTCTAGCTTCTTTGGGTTCCTCCCTTGTCACCCACCTTTACTGGAAGTACAAGCAATTCAGTAGAGGCTGTACATGTGTAATTACACAGGACATCTTCACAGGACATATTGTGACAGTCTGATCATATGTCCCTCCTTCCTATCCCGCTCCCCCTTGTTCTGTTCTCTTCCCTCTCCCTGTCCCTTTACTGAAGTGTGTGCTTCCAGCAACCCTCCCCTCTGTCATCCCGCCTCTCATCCCCATGCTTCCTACTCTCCTGTGTGGGATGATACTCAGTTTAGAGTTTATGTCGTTCCTTTCCTAAGCCAAATTCAATGAGAGTAAATGAAAGTAAAGTTGTAACAGTTATCCCTTGCCTCTCTGTATGGGATGATTAACCCTATTTTGTCTCTCCCTGTCTCCTCTCATTCTAGTCCTC
>JAQQSW010024792.1:0-10018 GCA_028646575.1 Pseudocheirus occidentalis | reverse complement strand
GAGGGAGGGAGAAGAAAAGAGGTAGGGGGAAGAAAGGGAGAGGAAGAGGGGAGGGAAAGAGGCAGGGAGAGGAGAAAGAAGAGAGGGAGAGAGGGGGAGAAAGAGACAGAGACAGAGAGACAGAAAAGAGAAGAGAGAGAAAGGAGGTAGAGACAAATTAACCAGAGGTCTATTCCTCTTTTTGCTGCTTGAGCTTGTCAAGCTGTTTTGGGTCAGATTTTCCTTCATTTATGTGGGGCTTTTGGTGGTTGCACTTTCTCCAACTCCTGGTGCCTCCTGGGAGTCTAGTCCCTTGCCCAGAGCCTGTGGTGTGAACACTTGACCGGAGTGACCACAATTTCCACTGTGTTTTAATATGTGTAGAGACATTCATGGGTCAGCTTTCTGTAAGCTTGTGACTCAGCTGTCTGGGATGGGCTGTTCTGGCCTCTGAGAAGGCCTTCTTCCCTCTCCCCACCTGACACTGGAAGGAGGGGTGCCTGAAGGGCATTTGCTCTTGGATGTTGCTGCTAGAGGTCCGACTCTTCTGGACCCTCTGCTGCCAGGTCACTGGTTCTCTCTTCAGGGACTTACTTGGGTGTCCACCAGGTTTCAGCCAGAGGCTGAGCTTCCTCTGTGGTGGAACCTTCCCAAGAAGGTGCCAAAGCACTTTCACAAATTGGGTTAGAAAACAGGCTTTTCATTTCATTTTGTTTTTTACTCAGGCTGTGTGTGGTTGAGTTAAGGGCAGGGCAGGATCGTCCATGGCTAAACCTGTGGTACAATGAGAGCTACTGGAATGGCTTTGGGCACTCACTGAGCATGTCCCAGAACTGGACATAGACCAATGACATATCCCTGCATGGGGGAGGGGAAAGTGGTTCTGGTGGAGTAAGAATTGGGGCTGCTTTGGTTTCTCTTAGGGCTGGTGCCTTGCAAATCTTTTATAGCACAAGATGAACTAGGTGAGGGATAGAGGAAGAGGGGGAATTGATTTTAAAATACTTACTTCATATGAGAGCCCTTTCATTTAAAAAATCATTTTTGTTGATAGCTTTTGTATAACATCTTTATTTCCAAATATAGTTATCCCATCTCCCTTATCCAATGAAACCATCTGTAAAAATGAATTTTTTTAAAAAAGGAAAGAGAGGGGAATAGAGCAAAAACCAATTAGCGTGCCAGTTATGTCTGACAGTAGATGCAATATTTGACACCCATAGTCCCCCACCTCTGCAAAGAGGAGAGAGAAGTGGGTTTTCTCAACGTTTCTCTAGGTCGAAGCTTGATTGTTGAAATGATACAGAATTTAATCTCACATTCAGTTTGGAGTTCTTTTCATTTTTCTATTTTTATTTTACTGGTCATAGTGTATATTGTTTTTCTGGCTCTTCTTCAATCTATATCACTTCATAAATTTCCAGTGGTTCTTAACCCTGGAGGTGTTTTGATATGATTGAGGAGACTGGCATGCCAAGCATCTCCCACCAAGCAGACGGAGTGTGGCTCTTCTAATTTTCAAAGACTCCTATGAAATCACGGGTTCATAAATCTAGAGCTGGGAGGGACCTCAAGGGACCTAATCCAAACCCAACCCTCCCCCCCTTATTTTGCAGATAAGGAATTGGAGGCCCAGAGAGGTGATATCACAGAGCTGGTGTCTGAGGCTGGATTCAAATCCAGGTCCTCTTATTCCAAGTACAGTCCTCTTTCCACTGTGCTACAGTGCTTGTCCTGTGGAATCTTGTGCCAGGACTCTAGGAGGTGGCTCTTAGCCTTGTTCCAGCTGTGGAAAGTGATATTTTTCCTTCTCTTTTGCTTAAATTTTTTTCCTGGTATAATTTGTTTTTACATAATTTTCATTTCTGTTTTTACAACATTTATTTTCTCTACCTCTCACTACCCCTCTCCCTAAATGAGACTGGGAGGGGGGAGGGGAGAGAGAGAAAGAGGGAGAGAGAGAGAGAGAGAAAACTCATATAGCAAGTATGTGTGTGTATGTATGTATATTGTCCATGTACAAAACTGTATCTCTTGCTGTCCCCTAAGTGCATGGACAATGTACAAAATTTTATATATACTATACAAGATTATTGTACATTACCCCTCTGGAAGGAGGTAAGGAGAATGCTTCACCTTTGGTTCTCTGGAATCAGGGTTTCTCTGATTAATTCTAAAGTCTTTCAAAGCTGTTTTTCTTTCTGATGTTGCTGTCATTGTGTAAATTGTTCTCCTGGTTCTGCTCACTTTACCCTGTGCTGGTCCACAGAGGTCTGCCCAGTTTCCTCTGAAATGGTTTCATCATTTTTATGGCACAGCAGTATTCCATTACATCCATATGCTATAATTTGTTTAGCTATTCCCTCAATAGGTGGGCCCTACCTTAGTTTCTAATATTTTTTTTTGCTACTACAAAAAGAACTGCTATAAATATTTTTATATGAATGGGTCTTTTCCCACTTTTTATGTTTTAATAGTCTTTTATTTTTTCCCAATTACATGTGAATACAATTTTCAGCATTCATTTTTACAAGATTTTGAGTTCCAAATTTTTTTCCCTCCCTCTTTCCTTTCCCCTCTTCTGAAAATGGTAGGCAATATTTGACACCCATACTTCCCCACCTCTGCAAAGAGGGAAGAGAAGTGGGTTTTCTCAACTTTTCTCTGGGTCCAAGTTTGATCATTGAAATGCTACAGCATTCAATCTCACATTCAGTTTGGAGTTGTTTTGTTTTTATTTTACTGGTTATAGTGTATATTGTTTTCCTGGTTCTTCTTCAATCTATATCACTTCATAAATTTCCAATGGTTCTTAACTCTGGAGGTCTTTTGATATGATTGAGGGGGCTGCCATGCTGAGCATCTCCCACCTGGCAGATGGTATGTGGCTATTCTAATTTTCAAATGGTAGGAGAACAGTATTATATATGTGCTTATCACGTAACACATATTTCTGTATTAGTCATAGTTGTGAAAGAAGAAACAGATGAGAAGGAAAAAAACATGAAAAAGGTTAAAGTAAATGAAAAAATATGCTTTGATCTGCATACATAGTTCATCAGTTATTTATCTAGACATTATCTAGGATCACATTTTCCTTCTTGAGTCCTTTGTACTTGTTTTGGATCTTTGTGTTGCTGAGAAGATTTGAGTCATTCATAGCTGATCATCCCATAGTTTTGCTGATACTGGGTTATTTCACTTTGCATCAGTTCATACAAGTCTTTTCAGATTTTTTTCTGAAATCTTCCTGTTCATCATTTCTTATTGCCCAGTAGTATTCCATTACATTTATATACCACAGCTTGTTCAGCCATTCCTCAACTGATGAGCATCTGCTCAATTTCCAATATTTTGCCTCCATGAAAAGGGCTGTTATACATATTTTTGTACACTTAGGTCCTTTCCCCCTTTTTATGATCTCTTTGGGATACAGACCTCGTAGTGGTATTGCTGAATCAAAGGGTATACATAGTTTGGTTGCCCTTTGGGGATAGTACAAATTGCTCCCTAGAGTGGTTGGACCAGTTCACGCCTCAACAAATACTGTATTAGTTTTCCAATTTTCCTACATCCTCTCCAGCATTTATCACTTTCCTTTTTTGTCATATTAGCCAATCTGATAGATGTGAGGTGGTACCTCAGAGTTTTAATTTATGTTTTTCTGATCAAAAGTGGTTTAGAACAATTTTTCATATGCCTATAGATGGATTTGATTTCTTCATCTGCAAACTACCTCCTTCATATTATTTGATCATTTATCAATAGGGGAATGACTTGTATTCTTATAAATTTGACTTAGATCTCTATATATTTGAGAAGCAAGGCATTTGTTAGAGACTCTTTCCATAAAGATTGTTTCCCAGGTTTTTTGCTTTCCTTTTAATCTTGGTTGCATTGGTTTTATTTGCACAAAAGTTTTTTATTTTAAAATAATCAAATTGATCTGTTTTACATGTCTGTCTCATATTTGGTCAAGGATTCTTCCCTCCCACATAAATCTGACAGGTAGACTATTCCTTGCTCTTCTAATTTGCTTTTGGTATCACCCTTTATATCTAAATCATGAACCCATTTCTGCCTTATCTTGGTATACCGTGTGAGATGTTCATCCTGGTTTGTGTACCACTGTTTTCCCAGCAATTATTGTCAAATAATGAGTTCTTATCCCGAAGGCTGGGGTCTTTGAGTTTATCAAACACTAGGTTACTATGATCATTGACTACTGTGTCTTGTGTACCTAATTTATTCCATTGATTCCACTCTATTTCTTACCTATTACCAGATGGTTTTGATAATTTCTGCTATATAATATAGTTTGAGATCTGGCAATGCTAGGCCACTTTCCTTTGTATTTTTAAAAATGAATTACCTTGATAGAAATTTTATTGTTTTATTTCTAGTTCCATCAGATAATATTTTGGTAATTTGATTGGCATGGCACTGAATAAGTAAATTAGTTTAGGCAGAATTGTCATTTTTATCATATTGACTTGGCCTACCCATGAACAATCGATATTCTTCTGATTGTTTAGATCTGACCCTTTTTGTGTGAAAAGTGTTTTCTAATTGTGTTCACATGGTTCCTGGGTTTGTCTTGGCAGGTAGACTCCCAAGTATTTTAAATGGAATTTAACAGTTATTTTAAATGGAATTTCTCTTTCTGTCTCTTGCTACTGGGCTTTGTTGGTCATATAAAGAAATGCTGATGATTTATGTGGGTTTATTATGTATCCTGCAACTTTGCTAAAGTTGTGAATTATTCCAAGTAGTTTTTTATTTGATTCTCTAGGGTTCTCCAGGTTCTCTATCATATTATCTGTAAAGGGTGATAGTTTTGTTTCCTCATTGTCTAATTCCTTCGATTCTTTCTCTTCTCTTATTGCTATTGTTAACATTTCTAGTAGTTTATTGAATAATAGTGATGATAATGGACATTCTTGCTTCACCCCTGATTGTATTGGGAAGACTTCTAGCTTATCCCCATTGTAGGTAATGCTTGCTGATGGTTTTAGATAGATACTGCTTATCATTTTAAGGAATGCTCCCTTTATACCTATATTCTCTATTGTTTTTTAATAGGAATGGGTGCTGTGTTTTGTCAAAAGCATTTTCAGCATCTGTTGAGATAATTATATGATTTCTGTTGGTTTTGTTATTGATATGGTCAATTATGTTGATAGTTTTCCTAATATTGAACCAATCCTGTATTCATGGCAAAAATCCCAACAGGTCATACTGCACAATCCTTGTGATATATTGCTGTATTTGCCTCATTAGTATTTTGTTCAACAATTCTGCATCAATATTCATTAGGGAAATTGGTCTATAATTTTCATTCTCCGTTTTAGCTTTTCCTGGTTTAGGTATTAGCACCATATTAGAGTCACAAAAGGATTTTGATAGGATTCCTTCTTCACCTATTTTCCCAAATAGTTTATATAGCATTAGAATTAATTGTTCTTTGAATGTTTGGCAGAATTTACTTGTGAACCCATCTGGCCCTGGGGATTTTTTCTTAGGCAGTTCGTTAATGGCTTGTTTAACTTTTTTCCCCCTAAAATGGGGTTATTTAGGCATTCTGTTTCCTGATCTGTTAATCTCAGTCATTTGTGGTTTGATGACTATATGATTTCTCTTAGGTTGTCAGATTTATTGGAAATAATTGGGCAAAATATTTCCTATTCTTCATTGGTAGTGATTTCACAGTTTTCATTTTTTATACTAAATATTTGTTTTTTTCTTTCTTTTTTTTTAGTCAAACTAACCAGCAGTTTATCTGGTTAACCAGCATATCCAAAATGAATTTAATTAAATAATATTTAATTATTGTTGTTGTTTATAAAACCAGCTCCTAGATTTATTTATTAGCTCAACAATTTTTTAAACTTTCATTCTTCTTAATCTCACCTTTGATTTTTAGGATTTCCAATTTGTGCTCAAGTGGGGATTTTTTAATTTGTTCTTTTTCTAATTTTTTTTAGTTGTATACCCAATTTTCTGATCTGTTCTTTCTCAATTTTGTTGAAGTAAGAATTTAGACAAGTAAATTTCTTACTAAGTGTTCCTTTGGCTGCATTCTATAAATTTTAATATATTATATCATTGTTATTCTCTTTAATGAAATTATTGATTGCTTCTATGATTTATTCTTTGACCCACTTATTCTTTAGGATTAGATTATTTAGTTTCCAATTATTCTTAATCTGTTTTCCACTGTTCTTTGTTGAATATAATTTTTATTGCGTTATGATCTGAAAATAATACATTTAATATTTGTGCTTTCCTACATTTGATTTTGAGGTTTTTATGTCCTAATACATGATCGATTTTTGTGTAGGTGCCATAGGCTGCTGACAAAACAGTATATTCCTTTCTGTTCCTATTCAGTTTTCTCCAAAGGTCTATTATATTTAACTTTTCTAGTATTCTATTTACCTCCATAGTTTCTTTCTTGTTTATATTTTGGTTGGATTTATTGAGGTCTGAGAGGGGACTTTGAGGTCCCCCACTAGTATAGTTTTGCAGTCTATTTCTTCCTGTAACTCACTTAACTTCTCCTTTAAGAGTTTGGATGCTATAAAACTCTGTGCATATATGCTTAGTATTGATATTGCTTCATTGTCTATGGTGCCTTTTAGCAAGATGTAATTTCCTTATATCTTTTAATTAGGTCTGGTTTTGCTTTTATTTTGTCTGAGATCAGGATTGCTACCCCTGTTTTTGTTTTTGTTTTTTTACTTCAGGTGAAGCATAATAGGTTCTGCTCCAGTCCTTTACCTTTACTCTGTGTGTGTCTCTCTGCTTCAAGTATGTTTCTTGTAAACAACATGTTTTAGGATTCTGGTTTTTTGACCCACTTTGCTATCCACTCCCATTTTAAGAGAGAGAGTTCATCCCTTTCACATTCCCAGTTATGATTACTATGTTTCCTTCCATTTAATTTTCCCTCCTTTGTGTCCTCTCTCTCCAATCACCCTTTCCCTCCTCACCAGTGTTTTGCTTCTGTTTACCACCTTCCCCAATCTGCCCTTCCTATTGTCAGCCCTCTCGCCTCCTTTACTTAATCTCCTCCCCTCCTGCTTCCCTTTTGGGTAAGGTAGATTTTTATATACAACTGACTGTGTATATCATTTCCCCTTAGAATCAAAACTGGTGAGAGTAAGGTTCAAGCAATGCCCGCTGTCCACCCTCCCATGTTCCCCTCCACTGTATTAGGTCTTTTACACCTCTTCATGTGAAATAATTTGCCCCATTCTATCTTTCCCTTCCTTCTGCACTCAGTGTACTCCTCTTTCTCATCCCTTTATTGTTTTTATGTCATTCCCTTAAATTCATCTTATACCTCTGCCCTCTGTCTGTATATTCCTTCTAGCTATACTAATAGTGGTACAATTTTTAAGAAATACAAGTATCATCTTCCCTTGTAGGGATGTAAACAGTTTAGCTCTATTGAATCCCTTGTGTTTTCTCTTCCCTTTTTCAACTTGTTTATGCTTCTCTTGGGTCTTGATATTGAAGATCAAATTTTTGGTTTAACTCTGGTCTTCTTATGAAAGCTTGAAACAATTTTATTTCTTTGAATGACTATTTTTTCCTTGATGTATAATGCTTAATTTTGCCAGGTAAGTGGTTCATAGTTGTAGTCCTAGCTCCTTTGCCTTCTGGAATATCATGTTTCATGATCTCCAGTCTTTTAATGTTGTAACTACTAAGTCCTGTGTAATCCTGATTGTGGCTCCCTAGTATTTGAATTGGTCAGATTATTTTTATTGGGTTTTGCCCATTTTTTTGCCTTTTTTCTTTCTTTTAAGTTTGAACTCTACTCCCAGGGTACAAGGGGCATTGCCTTAAGTTTCTTTTGCCATGGGTTAGAGGAGCTAACTGTTTACCTCGTGCTGCACTGATGTTGCCCTAAGGCCCACAGAGAACCCTTGCGTCTCATGCTGTGCTGAGGTAGTAGTAGTTTGTGGGGGGTGCTGCTGGAGACCATAGGGGTCTGGCAACCTACCTTGTGCTCAACTGGGGTCTTAGTGCTGGGGTCTGTGGTGTGCTGAGGCCAGTGGGATGTTTCTGCATTTTCCTGGGGTTACACTGAAGCACATCTGACTGTTGGACGTGCCTGTTTGCCTCCTGAAGCATATGGCAGTTCTCAAAGCTTGTGTCTTGTCATTCCCTTGGCTATGCTAAGACATATGACAAGTCCTGGTGTTGATTTTTACCAGCACCATCTCTCTGGGGCTCAGAATCTACTGTGCTCCCCTTTTATCTGAGTGAGATAGGCCATTCCTGCTGATCTTCCAAGTTTCTTGGGCTCAAAGATTGTTTTATCCCATCTCTTTGCTGGTTCTTCTGTTCCTGGATTTGTTTTGTGGCACTATTTTATGGTTGTTTGGAGGTGAATATGGGAGAATTATGTGATTTACTGGTTACTCCGCTATCTTGGCTCTTGGACTTCCTCTTGTTTTAATCTCTTTGGAGTATAGGTCTAGTAGTGGTATAGCTTTATCAAAGTGTATGTATCATTTAGTGACTTTGGGGCATAGTTGCAAATTTTTTTCAGAATGGCTGGACCAGTTCATAACTCAACCATCAGTGCATCCATATGCCTATTTTTTCAGTGATCTGGCATCAGCAGTCCGTATCAGCATACAACAGTAGCCCTGTTTCTGATCTGATGGTGAGGGAGTCCTAGGTATTTCTTAGGTCTTTCTCTGTAGCATCCAGACTCTCAGTCTAGATAGAGGAGGGTTATGAAATACTCTGCTGTCATGGCTTAAAGTTTCTAGGGGGAACCCATAGTGACTTTCCCTGTTATATTCCCTAGGCTTCTCTAAAGCTGGGGTGTTTTGCAGTAATTCAACACTGTTGAACTGGGTGATGTTTGAGGAATATTCAATCACAACAAGAGCTAGCAGATCCTGTATAACTCTCAGAGCCGTGAACTGGGAGTCGTGAGAACCAGGTTTCAGTTCTGACTGCCACAAATATTCCATGTGATTGTGGGCAAGTTAGTCATTCCTTTCTCTAGGTTTCAGTTTTCTTCTCTGTCTGATGAGCAGGGCTGAACTGAATGGTCTCTTAAGCCCCTTCCAGCTTTAATAGTCTGTCCTTGCATAAAAGACAGGTTTTCTCTTCCCTCAGGCATCAGATTTTGATTACAAGGAAATAATTTACTTCCTCCCCCAAGAGAATGGGAATGGGATGGGGAAGAAGAGAGCCTCCTTCCGTTATGAGGTCTTTGCCTCATCCACCACTATCTTCTCTTCTTTACTTTTTCCTTGGAAGCCTTTTCAGAAGCCTCATTTGTATCCAGGAAATAGCTGGCTTCTCTGACAGCAGGCTGACAAGAGAGTTTAAGATAGTCTCTAGATGGGGAATCTGGCCCTGTTCAAAGAAACACTGGAAAGCAATTGAAATTTGTTTTTGGTGTCATCTCCACACGTCTCTGTAGCTTCATGGGCCCCTATAAGCTATGGTTTACTTCTCAGGGACCAATAGCTTCTAACTCTTAAGGCTTCTGTAGGGTAACCCTGTCCCTGCCTCTGTTCCCCTTCCTCCCAGATTACATATCCTAATTCTTCAGTGCTCTCTGCTTTCCCAGACAAGAAGCTCAGTGGATAGTAAGGGTCTCTCCCAAGTAAGATGTGAATTTTAATAGGGGCTTCTTTTCCCTTTTTTTTTGAGGGGGGAAGGCTGGGCAGTTGGGATTAAGTTACTTGCCCAAGGTCACACAGCTAGTAAGTGTTAAGTGGCTGAGGCCAGATTTAAACTCAGGTCCTCCTGACTCCAGGGTGGGTGCACTGAACCACCTAGCCGCCCCATTAGGGGATTTTTTGCAGATAGTAATTTAGCTCCTAAGAGTGACTCTAATGGTAGGACTTCCAGGTACTTTGACAGCCCAAGAGAAGAATTATTAGAGGAAGGGGGAGAAGGTCAGGTAGACTGGGTCTTTTGACTGCCATGGGAGGAGAGTCAGGTAACTGAGCAGCTGTGGCTGTGGTACCCACAAAACTGTGTAGAGAAAAGTCACCCTTGC
>JAQQSW010024791.1:0-10018 GCA_028646575.1 Pseudocheirus occidentalis | reverse complement strand
GTTGAACTCTGCTTCCAGGGGGGAAAGCTCTATTTCAAATCACTGGTGTTTTCCCGGGTACTGGCCTCACAAGTTTTGGCTTGCTGAAAGCACATCCCTGTACCACCACCCAAGACCATGATCCAGATGCAGGTCACTGAATGCAACAGCACTTGGCCCTGATCAATTGACTCAGCCCCTCTGTGGGGTCTGCAGGCAAGGGGCTGTGAAGCAGCCCATTGGGGCAGCCACCAGTTACAACAGTTCCTGCCCTTACCCCACTGCTTCCTTGCCCTGGGGGCAGATTGGCTGAACTGCTTTTCCTCCCCCAAATTCAGCTTGAAAATTTCACTTTCACTGACCTTCTCTAATCCTAGCTTGCTAGATGTGAAGATAGCTCCAGTTGCTGTAGATCTTCTCTGAAGTAGAGTCACGCTGTGGCTTGGGAGGCTCACCTCCTCCCCACCTCCCTGTGGCTTTGCCGGTGGTTTCAGTTTCAGGCTGGGCTGACCATGGCTCCCCTCTGTAATGAGCCCCTGCTGCAGAGTTGCCCTCAGCAAGAGATGTGTTCTCTGTATTTTTGTGATTTTCAGAGCCCTAGAACTTGTTTAGAGTCATATTTTATGGGTATTCAGGGTGGCTGTGTGGGAGGTGCAGAACTTTGCTGTTTCTATGCCACCATCTTGGCTCCACCCCCAAAGTAATATGATTTTAGCTATGCTTTGGAAATTTATTAGTTTAGCAGCTATTTAGTTATTGTATAGAAAAGTGAAATGATACAGGGGAAACAATAAGAAGGGTACAGTAATCCAAGGACGAAGATACAAGAACCTAAACTGGAATGGTCACTAAGTTAGAAAGTGATAGATGGAGAAATGCTGTTTATATGGTATGAACCAAAAATTAGAAGGTAATTTCATATGTGGAATTATGTGAAGACTTGAGGATGACTTCAAATGTTATAATAATTTTGGCTGTGCAGATTAAAATGCTATGTCATTTCTGTGACTTTAGATGAATATTTTCCTCTGTATATTCCACAGGCTATATGACTTAACAGTGTAAGGACTCTTCCCTAGATCTTTTGACTAATGCAGCTTGAGTACTATCCATGTAGTGTATTTTGTTCTCATGAAAAATGCACTTCTTTTTCCATTGGTTCATCTTATCTTGTTTTCTTTTGCTTTGCAACCCTGATTTTCAGTGATTATGTACCAGATAGCACAATATATCTTTCCATTCCATCTATTATAAAATTACCCTCATTTACCCATACTCATTTTTGATTGCTCTATGATGGTGATGTATAACAATTTACAAAACTATAGGATGACTGAAAAAATATTGATGTCATATTGATTACTGGTTTAGGTAGAAGCTTGAAATCACCCAAAAGAGTAAACAGCTTTCCAAATGTCAACCAGTAAGTTAACTTACTCCCATTTATTTCTATATTCAGTTTGTGGTTCATCTTCAATGACATTGAAAACCATATCTTCTGATGGATCAACTCTATGAACTGTCCAATGAACTATGCATATCACACTCTTTAAACAGACTTTTAACATTATTTTGGTTTATCCTATGTGAACAATTGAAGCAAATAATTTTGAGTTATTTTGCATGTCTTTTAGGAGAAGACTGCTGTTCCAGAGTTTGACACTAAGAGCAAAATATCATCTATTATGTGAACTTCTCAAGGATCTTAAAATACATGTGGGTATTACTTATATTTTTACTTTAAACTTTACAATAAGTATGACAGTGTTAATCAACTTAAGCAACTTTTCATTTCTCTTTTTTATTTTTATATTGACAATCAAAATATCATCTAACAATGTTTTTCTGAGGCCCTGTGAAAGGGAGAAAGGAAGGAAAAGAAAAAAAACATTTATATAGCGCTGATTATGTGTCTGGCACTGTGCTTAGTGCTTTTCAAACCACTTTTGAACCCCCTTAGGTAGATTCTGTTATTATTCCCACTTTATAGATGAGGAAACTTAGGCAAACAGATTTAGTGACTTGCCCAGTATCACACAGATTTTAAGTTGGAAGCCAAATGTCTTCTTTACTCAAGGCTGAACACTATATCTACTACACTGCATTTAGTGCCAGTGGTTCCTTATATTCAATCAATCACCCTCAAAACATTTATTAAGCCCTCATCATAATACAGGCACTGTGTTAAATGCTTGAGATATAAAGAAAGAAAAACTTGTCACTGCCAGCAAGGTACTCATATTTGAATAGAGTCAGTTACAGAAAGAAACTAGACCTCTTGCTTTATTGATATTGGGAATCCCTAAAATAAGCACTGTCTCTGAAAGGTATAGTTTTAGGGAGTTATCCCTAACAATAAGAGACTAAGAAATTTATCCAGAGTAAGAGAGCCTTTAAATGTTAGAGTGTGATACTGAACTCAAGCCTACCAGGATTGGAGGCCAATTCTACTAGAAAACTCTATGCTCAGGACCTCTTGTCCAGGAGACAATATTTAAGTAAAGTAAATGAAGCATAATCTCAGAGGTAAAGGAAGTTGGGAGTAGGGGGAGGCAGAGAAAGGCCTTCTATAGAAAATTACATTTAATCTGAACCTTGAAGAAAACATGCAGAGTTCTAAGAGGAAGTAATTTGGAGAAAGATTATTCCAGGCATAAGAGAAACTCAACACAAAGGAATGAAGTTGGTTACAAAATAGGGAATAGGCCAACATTGCAGGTTAAGAGAGTATATGAAGGTGAGTAAAGTTTAAGAAGACTGAAAAGGTAGAAAGGGTGTGAAAGATTATATTAAATCCTAGAGGTTATAGAAAGTCAGTGGAGTTTGTTCAGTAAGGTGACATGATTAGACCAAATGATTTAGTAAAATCATTTGTCATGTGAATGGAGTTTGGATTAGAATAGGGAGAAGCCTGAGTCATGGCATGAAATACTGAACATAGCGAAATGTTGTGATTTCTGCGCATTATATGACTGTCAAGATGTCTGCTGTGTAATATCAAATGTGGAAGCCTGCTTATTCCTTTCTTCACTTCATTAGGAATGATTTCAAATCTTGTATCAATTACTCGCACCAAGATTTTTTTACATATGAAAAAGCAGGAAAATCAGTCTTGTTTATTGGTGTCCTGCTGATTTCTTATAAGCATAGCAATGATGTGTCTACATTTTTCCTCTTGTTCTTACCTTCCTTCTCATTTATTGGGAGAATAAAATCTTCAATGACATCAATATTAATTTATCTCTTTAATTTTTACTTGGTGGAAGTTAGTTCCTCTTTTTTTTTTCTTTAGCATCATTTCTTTTTCCTCAGATAGTATGTTAGCAACTTTAAGGTTACAGTCCAAATGTTTTTATTCAACTTTATCGATGGAGAAAAAATATTTTAAAGTCTGTTAACAGTCTAATTTTCTTTTTTTTTCTTTTTCTTCTAGTTTCATCCTTAAGTGATCTTTGGATTATTTGATTTCAACTCAAAATTTCTATTAATTTGTTTTATCTTCACTACCTCTCATTGTTTTATGAGCTGACCATGATAATAATCTCCCATTCTCCATCTGTGTAAGAATTTACAATCCTAAACTTACGCTGTTCTTGGCCATCTTACCTCATCAATTGGCAAGGAAATCTAGAATTTTATGATCAATGATGAAGATTTAGCATAAGAGAATTAATATTTGATTGCTCCTCTGCCTATATGACGAATCTATAGAACTAGTAAATGATCAATGAATTGTTGTACAAATGAATATCAAATATGTTTTTGTATACTCAATAATTGTGAATTAAGTAATTAAAATGATGATATGAATTTATATATTGAAGCATATTCTTCCAAAAAGTGGTTGGAAGTTTCAGAAAGAGAAAATAACCAGCCTTTCAAACTTCTGATTAAAGTAAGACTTCTTGTCTGGAGTTGAGCATTGTTATGTTATACATCTCAATAGTTCTAATTATTAAATCAATAATGAAAATGAAGAAAGCTAATAGAACTCATAGTGAAAAATGATTTACATCTTTAAAAGCATCTTCAAATATCCTCAGCATTTCATGGAAATTCAACCATGTTTTCATTGGTGTGCACTTAACTTTGTACTAATGCATTCATTCTTGAGAATGGAATGATAAGAATCAGCTGTAGTGAATAGTATACAATCAAAGTCAATCAGATTGTATCAGGGGTAGTGAATTATATAATATTAGGACCTAAAAAAATAGTTTCTGAACATTGAATTGGTTTTATAGTTGTAAGGGTAAGGTGATTTACAAATTAAGTGTTACTGTTATATCTTGTCCTTCAGAGTCAATGTTCATGAGAACATCAGGGGTTATATTTTAAATTTGTGTTCTATATGATTTACATAACCTGCTTAATTTTAGTACATTCCAAATAGCTAATGTAGGTATCATAATATTCTTAGTCTGTGATAGATTATCTAAAATATTACAAAAAGGATGTATTAAAGGCAGTAGAGAGAAAGACAAAAATAGTAACCAAAGCATTTTTTTTTTGCAAAGGAAAGAGAACAATGATAAGAGGAGGTAGTCTAAGGAGTGTCAACCTTATGAGTCAATGAAAAATAAGACTATATATGCATATAAATAATCAAAAAATTGTCAAGTAATAATTAACATGAGAGATGAGAATGTCATTTCTGTAAGAGTCAGTGTACTTAGATTTTAAATGAGATGAATGAATCTCATTTAAGTTATGAAAATTCACATTTTATATATGCAAATATATGCATAAATATGTACATATTTGTGTTTAATTATAATTTCTAAGGTAAAAAAGTTATTTGAGACTAATATTAAAATGAGTAGAACTTTTTGAAATTATATAGTAAACATTTCAACAA
Organism: Pseudocheirus occidentalis; assembly: GCA_028646575.1. Classification (NCBI taxonomy): domain Eukaryota; kingdom Metazoa; phylum Chordata; class Mammalia; order Diprotodontia; family Pseudocheiridae; genus Pseudocheirus; species Pseudocheirus occidentalis. The sequence continues at coordinate 5,181 of JAQQSW010024791.1, read as the reverse complement.
CTAATTTTTATAGCATGAGAGTCTTCATTGAGTAAGAATGGCATCAGTTGAAGTTCTTTCTCTTTAAGCTTCTGTTTACTATTCACATGTATTTTCACTCTCAATATAAGTTCATATCTTAAGTAAAATTGAAATTAACTTTTCACAATTTAACACAAATAAAAAAATTAAAAATTGACTTTCTCAGGTACTATGCTATGAAATGGGAATTTAAAAAAATGTAACTCAGAAACAAGCTATTACCTGCTCTTGAAGAGATTACATTCTGTTGTAGATGGATGACATCATGCAAGTGTAATCAGATAGGTAGATGTTTTTGTTGCTGTTCAGAAATTTTTCAGTCCTGTCTAACTCACCATGAGCCAACATGAAGCTTTCTTTTCAAAAATGCAAAATAATTTTGCCATTTTCTTCTCTTGCTGTTTTACAGATGCAGAAATTGAAGCAAAGTTAAGTAACTTGCGTAGGGGCACACAGGTAGTATCTAAGGCCAAATTAAAAGTCATGTCTTCCTGAATCCAGCCCTACCACTTTACCCACTGAGACACTTAGATACCCCAAAAGGTAAATTTAACCTCATATTATGTTTACCAATAATCGTGAAGCAAATGCATGAACAGTAGACACTAGTACCTGTGGCAATCATGAAAGAGATCATTTGGAATGTGATTCTTCTTGTACTGAGTCTTAAAGCAATTTAAGGATTGTATGCAGCAAAGTTGAGCAGGGATAGGATTCCAGGCTATGAATACAGCATTTAAAGTTTCAGGTGGAGTGGAAAGAATTCCAAGTATAGGGAGACACAGGTAGGAAAGTTTGATTAGAAAATAGAGTTCATGAAGGGGTGAACGATGAAATCAGTCTGGAAATGAAATATTGAATAACATTTTGAAGGACTTTGAATGCCAATTAGGAAATGTATTTTTTTTCCTAATGGGATCCAGTTTATCAAATAGAGCAGTGAGTGAATGAGATCTGAATGTTAGGAATACCAATTTTGACCAATATGTTAGGGGATAGTTTGGAGGGAATAGAGATTGCAAGTGCAAATACTGATTCACAGGCTATTTATATGATGCAGTTGATGAGATTCTGAGCTAATGTTGGCCATGTGAAAAGAGAGAAGAGAATGTAATCAAGATTGTGAATATGGAATTGTACAAAACCTGGTAACTGTTTGGATAAAGAAATAAAGGCAGAATGAAGTGCTGAGATTCATGCTAAAATTTGAGAACGTAGTTGAATGGAAAGGCAAAGGTGGCAGATTCCACTGGACCTGGAATCAGAGAGACCTGACTTAAAACTTCATACATATAATACCTATGTAATTTATGGGCAAGTTACTTAATCTCTGTTTGTCTTCCTTTCTTCAGTTGTAAAGTGGGGATATTAATAGTACCTACCTTTCATGATTATTGTGAGGATCAAAGGAAATATTTACAAAAGCACTTAGCACAATGCTAGGCATACAGTAGGTGCTCTATAAAGGCTCATTCCCTTTGTTTCCTCTCCCATTGGTATTCACAAGAGTAGTAGGAAAATTAGAATTACGGATAAGTTTAGGGAAAAGAAAAGAAATTATATTTGAGACAAATTGAATTGGAGATACCTATAGAATACCAAGACAAAGTTGTTGAGCACACATTTTGTAAAGTTGACATGGATTTCCAGAAAAATCTGGTTTCCTAAGTTATGCTTCGAGTCTATAGATGGCAAGAACAACAAGATCACTTCTTTCTGATATTCTCTTGAGGAAATACAGTGTTTTCATAATAACCCTTATTATCAACATCGATTCATAAAAGACTATACAAGCCTGATCTTAATGACTTTTTATGGGCTATCGTACAAACTATTCCCAAGTTCAAAATGAATGCTATAAAGGAAAGTGCATTTAACCTTAAGCAAAACAACATTGTGTTTTACAAAGAGAATAATGCTAGGAGTTGGAATCCTGGGTCATACTATTGCTACTAACTCAATGACTTACTTGGAATAAAGATTTAAAATGTCTGAATCTCAATTTTCCCATTAGTAAAATAATACTATTGAAATAGATGACATTCAACAACTCTTGAAGCACTGAACTTTTTATACCATTTGCAGTAATACTTTGTTTTTCACAGCTAAACCATGTCATGAATAGATAGGAACTAAGACATTTCAACGAAAAAAGTTGCAGTCAGTTTATCATCCAAATTTTTTGGATAAATTTCTACTTCTTAAAAGGTAGGCAACAATCAATAGGCATAAGGACTTTCTACCATTCTATAAAATTTGACTGCAAAAGAGGACTAGTGCTTAACTTTATAAATAAAATCAACCAAAGACATTAATTAAGTACCCTAATCTCCAAAGTAATGATGGAAGATCACAGAAATATTTTCATGTCTATAATATGTCATTGATTATTGTGCTATTTATGTGACCTAGGTCACCTCTCTTGGTCTTCTTTTCCTCATCTGTAAATTGATGAGGAAGGAGTATACCAATCCAAGCATACCTTCTAGCTTTAAATCCTATAACATAAGGTTTCTGAATTGTAATTGCTAAAGAAAAGCTGAGATTCTGATGTATCTTATACTCATAATTTCAAATCTATTGGATTCTTTTTCTTTGAATTATTTTATGTTCTTATTTACACCATTAATTTCCACAAGATTTTGAGTTACAAATTTTCTCTCCTTCTTTCCCCTACCCACAACCCCAAAACAGAGATCTCATTGTAAAGCTGTTCCCCCAATATGCTCTCTCCTATGCCTCCTCCATTGCTCCTCTAACTTTCTGGTACGGCAGGGTGGGTCTCCCTACCCCAGCGCCTATATATCTTAATTCCCAGTGGCATGTAGTTAATGATAATAATCATATATATGTACACACACATTTTTTTTTACATTTGAATATAGAACTTTAAATTCTATATTCTTTCCTTTCCTCCCTCACAACCCACCCCCACTGGAAGGACACGCAATTCAATACAGGCTGTACATATGCAGTTATTCAGGACATCTTCACAGTGGACATATTGTGAGAGACGGATTATATGTCCCTCCTTCCTATACCGTCCCCCCGCCTTATTCTATTTTCTACCATGTCCCTGTCCCTGTCCCCTTACAGAGGTTTGTACTTCCAGCAGCCCTCCTTTAGGTAGGTGTACATGTAGATATTTCACATTTCTTCTATTTTTTTCATTTGTTTGGATCTGTTTAATAGTATCTTGATTTCTCAAAAGTTCAGAAAGCTTTTGAGATTCTTTTTACATCTGGCAAATTTGATTTTTTTTTTAAGGCATTCTTCTCCTCATTAACTTTTTGGGCCTCTTTTGCCATTTGAGTTAATCTATTTTTAAGGTGTTATTTTCTTCAGTCAGATTGTTGACTCTATTTTCATGATTTTCTTCCATCATTCCCATTTCTCTTCCCAATTTTTTCTCCACTTCTCTTATTTGCTTTTCAAAGTCCCTTTTAAGCTGATATATGGCTTCTAGGCAATCTTCACGGTTCTCAGAAGTTTCTGGTGTGGGGATTCTGACTATGTTTTCTTCGTCCCATTCCATGCTTTATCCTTTTTGTCCCCAAAAAAGAATTCTAGGGTTTTATTGCTGTTCTTATTTTGCTTCCTTTGCCTGTTCTTGTTTCCAGTGAATTATTTGTCTTTTTAGCTCTGTGGAACTCTGCTTCCAGAGGGTAAAATTCTGTCCCAAATTTTTGGTGTTTTCACAGCTGCTGGAGCTATTAGGGAGCTGCTGCAGCCCCCACCAGCTTTGGCTGACTGAATATGCAACCCAGGACCACAAACCAACACCACAATCCAGATCTAGGCTGCTCAACACAAGAGCACTTAGCCTCTGAACAATCACTTGGACCCCCCTGTAGTCTGCATGCTAGGAGCTCTGAAGCATCTCTGTGGAGGCAGATTCAGGATCTCTGCTTCTGCTGCTTCCTTTCCCTGGAGGCAGTTTGGCCAGACTGTGTTTCTCCCCCAAATTTAGCTGAATTCCACTGACCTTTCACTTAGTCCTTATTTCTTCTAGCTTGATAAATCTGGAAACTGCCACACCTCCCACTGATCCACTCTCCTGAAGGCTACAGCTGTGGCTTCTCCTGACTACCCTGGAGCCAGGCCACAGTTTCAGGCTGGGCTGCTTTCAGCTCCAGCATGCTACAATGAGCCCTTTGTGTTGAGCTGCATTCATCAGGAGATGTGTTTTCTGTATTTTTTTGTGAACTTTGGAGCTCTTAAATTCATTTAGAGTCATATTTTATGGTTATTTGAGGTGGCTGTATGCCAGCTGCACTGTTTTCCTGCTTCTATGCCATCTTGGTTCCATCCCACAAATCTATTGACTTCTATGTGAAGGGAGAATGCTATTCTCAAGAAAGGGAAAAAAAAGTTCGTATGCTTAAAATCTTCAAGACATGGGTATGATGGGACCAACTTGTGATGCCATTTACCCAGAGATGCAAGGTACACAATTTCTAAGAATCCATTGAACAACTGTATTCTCCACACCCTTGCCACTGGTTCTTGTGCTATTAAGAATATTTTAAAGGAAGTTGCAAGTAATAATGGCAATAAGTAATGAGAACTCAAATAATCAATATAGCATCAATATGCAGTGAGCATGTCAGTACTTTAAACATCAAAGTCTTTGCTTGGACTGGCTATGAGAAGGACTTGGTGAGAATCTTAATGAATGGTAAAAAAACCAAATAAACAAACAAAAAAAACTTCCCTAACAGGAGCTTAGACAAATAGCAATCCTCCAATTTTTATAGGTTATTCAAAAGGTAAATGGATTGATATTTTTGACTACACAATAGAGGAAACTGTACATAATATGTAAAAGAAGAAATTCCATTGATATTAAGGAAAATTTTCCTAACAGTTCAAGATATTACCAAATAAAATGTTGCTACCTTGGGAGAAATTGAATTCCCCCTGAATTAGAGTCCTTAAGTACTTCAATCTAGATAGCAATGTTTCCCTAACATTAAATATAGGAGTTCTTGCCTGGATAAAATTTTAACTAGATGGCTACTTGTATCAATAATGAGATATTCACAACACCCATGATGGTTATGAATATGCTGATATAGTTTTGGATCACAAAATGTAGCAAACTCTCCACATGGAAGGCAGAACCAAGGTCTTTATTCAGAAACCATAACACTGAGTCCC
>JAQQSW010024790.1:0-10018 GCA_028646575.1 Pseudocheirus occidentalis | reverse complement strand
GGCGGGAGTGGTCTTGGATCAGCTCCATCCTGAGTTTTCCAGGACTTGGAGATGTAGTGGTCGGGAAATCAGTGTCTTGGAGGGAAGACTCTGCTTCTGATTATCTAACCTGGACTCCTTTTAACTATAGAGGTAAATTACATCTACCTGTTTGAAGAACTTTATAAAGAAGGACAATGGGTGATGATAACCCCCCTGCTAGAGTACCTGCTGGTAGTTCCAAATATTCTTTCACTCACTAACAAGCTCCTGAATGCAGTCTAGGACCTTGGAAAAGCTGTGTGATTTGAGTGGAAAACCTAACAGTGGAGACATGTGCTTTTACTTCCCTTTAATTTTCTATGGAGTTTAACATGCGAGAATTCTCTTTTTTCTTTCTCCTCTTTGGGTTGGTTCACTTTTCTTCATTTTGAACATTTCTTATGGTTTTGAACTGGGATGCAGGAAATAGCTGTTTTTAGTCTTAACATCCCATTCTAGCTTCTTACTAGAAATCTCCTCTGTTTCTTCACAAAATTTCCAGTCCAGCCAACAACCTTCAACAGGAACACATCCTTTTCTCTCCTGCCTCCATGACTGTCAACAGCCTTCAATACTGCTCTTCAAGATCTGTGCTCATTCAAGTGAGCAAGACCCAAGGTGATATTACTTCTCTCAGGAAACTTTCCTTTATCCATCTCAGTTTAAAATTATCTTTTGTTCTGGAAATCCTGAAATACGTGTTTCCAGCTGTTTTATATATATATATATATATATATCATGTTTTGTGTGCCTCCGCCACTATCTGTGTGATCTTGGGCAAGTCACTTAACCCTTATTTGCCTCAGTTTCCTCATCTGAGAAATGGGAATAATAGCACCTTCTTCCCAGGGTGGCTGTGAAGATGTAAAGGAAACAGTATTTGTAAAGCACTTATAATCATGTCCAATAGAGTGAGAACTCTACAAATGTTAGCTACTATTATTATTCTTTCAAAGCTATTTTTGCACATTTTACCTTCATTACTAGGTTATAAACTCCTTGAAAGACTTGTGTTTTTTCCTATCTCCCTAGCACTGTGGTTTTTATACCAGTTAGCATATATTCCTCAAATGAATAAATACATTTCAAATTTCCCTCTGTGTTATAATGTTGATTCATCAGAACTACACACAATATGTCTTCTCTCAGATTGCTGAAGAATAAACCTTGCTTCTATTTTTAGGATAGACTCTAAAAGAAAACAACTCAGGTAGATTTGTTCATTTATGCAAACAAGTGATACTTCCATGCCATCTTCAAAAAAGGGTTTGGAGTGTTCATTACCCAACCCCTGTTGATACGCAATTTTCCATTTCTTTCAGGATGGGACAGATTTGAGTCAGGAACATTTAATTGCAGCAGAGAAGAAAAAGAATTGTGATTAGGTATTTGTCTCCCAAAAGAAAGCAGAGTTCTCTTCCTGACCTTTCATTTTCTGTATTGCTTGTTTATGTAAATGGAATTGTTGGCTTTTATTTAGGGGGAAAAACTACTGGTAATTAAATGAGATTCAACATGTCATGCTGGCCTTTCTCTCATACCATAATGCTTTTCCTACAAGTTTTTAATCACTGTCAGTCCTTACTCATCATGATTATTTTCATTTAAGGGAAAAAAGGTAATTGTTTTATATCACTGCATAGCGATAGTTCTAGTATGTATATGTACATATGATGATGCATATGTAAAATTGATCATGACAAAGTAAGGACTTTAAAAACTGTTATCATTGCTATTTTAACAGATATGTGTAGATAATATATGTTACATAGTATATATAGGTCTAGGATATATATGGTATATTTAGGATATTTATGTGTATATACATAAATGTGTCTATGTATATATAGCTATATCTATATCTCCTATCTGTCTACCTATCTTCCACCTATCTACCTGTAACATCTTAGAAATTAAACAGTTGAATAGATTTTCAACCTATTTAGGAAAAAAATAGAAAGGATAAAAGGTTTTAGCCTGACCTTTCTGCAGCGTGGAATCCTTTTATATTCTCTATCCATTTATTAGCCTTCCCAATTACTTTTGCAATTACTCTGAGCAGCAGGTTTAAATTTGAGCTTAATTCCTTAGTTCAAACTTCTTGGTATTCTGGTGTTCACTGACTTGTCCAATATGGTCCTACTCTAACTATCCCATCTAATCTTGTACTACCTTCCTCATATCAGCTCTCTGCTCCAGCCAGAAGACTCTCTCCTGAGTGCCTGAGAATGACGCTCTTGGAGCCTCACTATCTTTTCTGTACAGTGACCGTACGTGTACTACTTGCCTCCTAGTGATTTTATTCATGGAATATTCCTTCACTACTCTTGTCTTTTCTTGACTCCTTCAACATTTACTTTTTATAGCATGCATCTTATCACTGAGTTTTATTTTTTGTTATTCCCTATTCTTTTTTTCATGTTAGTCATACTTTCCAATAAAAGTTTCTATAACAGAATAACCATGAGATCAACTTCTGTGCCCCCTCCCCAGCAGAATATCTCAAGATAATTTCCCTGAATTCCCATAACATGTTGTTTGTGCCCCTCCCTCATTGTTTTGTGGCCATAGAATTACAATTCAATTCATTTAAAAATAATTTATTAAGTTCCTATTGTGTGCAAAGCATTGTGTATCATACAATGTGCAGAAGTGGAAAGTTTTTGCAAGTTGAATATCTGTATACTTCTTTCTCTATGTGTGTTTGTCCGAGTGTTTCCAACTATATGCATGTGCTCAAGGTCACCACGGCTAGGGTCAGCTTTTCAAGCTATGTCACCTTGGGTTGCTTCTTGGGTTAATTGCCCCAGTTTGGATGTTGTGTGGAGGAGTCTCCAAATCTCCTCCTGTACATGAGGCGCTGCTCTGAGCACGTAAACACAAAAGAATACAAAAGATACAGTTCTGATCCTCAAGGACATCCTATTAGAGGACATTTGGTATCAACAAAAATAACTACAGTATGATATAAAATCGATGTTTGTAAGAGAGTTCGAAAGTACTATGAGAATTCACCCTTTAAAATGAAAGTCAGACGAAAAGGCAGCAGTGCAACAGCTTTGCTCAGTACCTTAAATTCAGGTAGCTATTTGCTGACATTTACAATCTGCTTAAAAAACAACAACTTCATATCGTGTTACATTAACTGCTATTAATTGCTTTTCTTTTTTCTCTCTTTATATGAATAATCATTTTCTGTCATCAACAAATTATTACCATGTACCCTCTGGCTACATTTGGACACATTTTAATACAAAATATAGACACAACTTCACAAAAAGTGGCAGAGAGGAGGAAGCAGGATAATGGTTTCGTTGAGTGGAAATTTGGGTACTTGAAGCATTTTTCTATGGGTTTTTTATTTCAATGGCAATTTATTATTTTGAAGCCTTCTCTGTATTTTTTTTAATGGAGTTGAAATTTAATGTCTTTTCAAGCCTTTCTTTTTCCTTTGTTTTTTATTTTATTTATTTTACTTACATATTTATAGTTTATACATTTTTCCTATGTACAAAAGAAGAAGAAATATTTAGTTTAAAGAATTCCATCTGTTGCACAATTAAACTCTCATTAAAATAGGACGGATTTATATACAGGTTTTTTATAACATTTTTATATTAAGACTGCATAGAGATACCTTGCGGGTTCCATTATAGTTCTTAAACTATTATTCTTCTAGTCTAGAAAATGGCAATGACAGTAAGTGGGGGAACAAAATATGTGTGGGGGAGGGGTGACATCACATTCTATATTAGATGGTTTATAACCTGACTAAGTGATGGGTTATTTATTCTAAGTTCCTCACTTTAAGCTGCAGCTAGTCTCTGATTCATATTCTATGATGTGATTACAGTTGCTACCCTTCTCTTTAAATTGATGTATCCTTCATTGCTGTTGGCTAAGATACTATTAAAATTCAAAACATTATTACATTTCTCTCATTTCTATTTCAGACCAAACCTTATTAACAACCTGTTTCCTACTCATTTTGTTGTCAGAACCTGTAAGCTATACTCCAAAGCTTTCCCACTTTTGGATGGGAGAAACGAGGATCAATTTGACTAAAGAAAGGAACCTTACAGGCACATTTTTTTTAATTGAATCACAATTTTATACTGTATTTATATTTTAAAATGCTTTTAAAGGTTCTCAGAGGATGAAGCATAAAGGATTTGCATTTCAAATGCTTCATATTCATATTGGTTTTTTAAAATATTAAGCATCAAGGAAATGAATAAACTTAATTTTTTAATTAAATTAATAAACTTAATTGCATTTAAAAAGGTTAATTTTACTTCAGTTATTCGGTGAATCAATTTCACTTAAACACCTATTATGTGCCAGGAACTAGTACAAGTCAATAACTACTTATTATGCAACTACTATGTGCCAGTTCACCATACAGTGGACTTATTAGTTAAATGCTGGTGATTCAAAAATACACATAACACAGTCCCTGCCTTCAAGGGATTCACAATCTAATTCTGGATACAAGTAAAAAAAGAAAAAGAAAACTTTTTGTGTGTTCTGTCAAGTCAACTGTTTTACCTTGGTATAAAATTTATAATTTTTTTTAAAAAGTTACAACTTTTAGCTTCTCTTCTAATTTTCTGCCATTTATGTATTTTTGTAGTCAAACCTGCCACTGTCTCTTTCAGAACCTCTATGACTTTGTATTGATGCTTCATGGTGCTTTCTATTTTCTTTCTCCTATCGTTTGTCTTAAACTCCAAATAACCCCATAATCTTTCCTCCACTTCTCAGCTGAATTCTTTGAAAAAGTTAATTGTATTTATTGGCACAACTCAGTTCTTTACTTGTCTATTCAATCTCATTTCATCCTACATTAGTATGTATTAGTATGTACACTGTTCTTTTGCTTCTGTGATTTTTTTCTTCATTTTGTAGCATTTCATAATTGTCTTTCCATGTCTCTTTCTGTTGAGGAAGGAGACAAGATGGTGGAGTAAAGACAGGGACTTACCTTCGCCCTCCTCCAAACCCCTCCATGTTTCTATTCCTTATCATTATGAGTTCAGATTGGGCTATTATTCCAGACCTACGCTTTCCCTTATCTGGACAACTCCTAGTAGGAAAACTCCTTCTATTACTAAAGATAAGACTTGTCCAGTCACCCTGGTTTTCCTCCTTTTGATGCTATCTTCCTATATAACATGGCAGTGCCTTCTAAGTAACACATTATCATTCCATTCCATTCATATGTTATAATTTGCATAAACCTCTTACACTGTTGGACTTGTAAGCTCCTTGAGAATAGGGATGCTCTAAATGTGCTACTTATATCTTTAGCTGCTAATAATGAGTCTTGGACTTATGAGGTACTTAGTAAAAGCTAATTTAATTGAATTAGACTTTAAAATTTCACACTTACAAATAATTAAGTATGCAGTAAAAGTCTGTGAACATATATTTCCTTGTTTGTTTGCTTATTGTTTTTCAGAAGCACTGAGGGCATATTCCCAATGACAGGTATGAATATTTTCTGCTGTTTTTTACTTGAAATGCGGTTTGTAATTTTATCTCCAATGACCCAGCTTATCTATTTCAGCCAGTGCCCTACTGGCACTGTTTCACTGATTTTTATGTTTTTGCAACATTGGTAAGTGTGAGATGATAATCAAAGTTATTTCAATTCCCATTGCATTGTTAAATAAAAACAAAAGTTGTAATTTTTTTTCAAGTAATTACCAACAGGATTTTTCCTTCCCTCTGAAAATCTGATAGAAGAAAAAGAAAAAAAAAACCCACAAATAGCCAGGGAAATAATTAATTAAACAAGTAGGCAGGAAGGAGGCCTAGAAGTAAAAGATCTCTGATTATACTACAAAACTAGAAGGGAATAATAATAATTTTGAAAAAATGAAAAAAAATGATGTTGGCTAAAAAAATTAAAAAGCCAATCACTGGAAGGGATCTCAACAAAATGTGAAGAAAAATGAGCCTAATAAACAGCATTCAATACACCGTAGGTAATAACCAAAAGTTTCTTGTTATCATTCAGTTGTTTTACTCATATTTGATTCTTCATGACTCCATTTGGGATTTTCTTGGTAAAGATACTGGAGTAATTTGCCATTTGCTTCTCCACCTCAGATGAGGAAACTGAGGCAAATGGGTTAAGTGACTTGACCAGGGCCACACAACCAGTCAGTGTCTGAGGCCAGATTTGAACTCTGATCTTCCTGACCCCAGCCAGATCTGGTACTCTATCCACTGCAAACTAATACGCTAAGATCTCATTATTCATCTAAAACTTCTAGGAGACCTGGAAAGCTTGCCTATCAAAAGTAAGGCTCAGATCTACAATATATCCAAGTATTTCAAATGGATACATGACCGAAATTTAAAAAAATAATATTAAAAACAAATTAGAGAAGCAGGAAGGGGGATGTTTTGACACCTATCAACAAAGGAAGAATTGTTGACCAAGAAAAAGAGACATAGCAGGAAAGAAAATGGGAAATGGGCTATTTCAATTATACAAAATTAAAAAGTTCCTTACAAATAAAATTAGAAAGAAATGTCAGAAAATATTTGTAGCCAGTTTCTCTGATAAAGGTCTAATATGCAAGATATACAGGGAACTGATTCAAATATATAAGAATGGGAGTTATGACCCTAAAGATATGTAGTAAAAAATATAACAAGCAGTTCTCAAGGTAAGAAATCTTAAGTTATCAACAGCCATATGAAAAAATGTTTCAAATCCCTAATGATAGAAACAACTCTGAATTTCTAACTCACCTCAACAAGTTGGGCAGAAATGACAAAGAAAATGGCAGTGGTTAGAGAAGCTGTAGGAAGTCAGACTGATAAATATTAATGTATTACTAATTATTAATGTATTGCCAATACATCAAGCTGTGAACTGCTCTCGGCATTCTAGAAAGCAATTTGGAGCTAAAAGTGAAAAGTCACTAAAATGCATATATTCCATGTATTGGTGATACCATTCATAGCCACATATACCAAATAGATCAGAGAAAAAAAGTAAAGCACGTAAATGTACAAAAATACTTATAAAAACATATTTTGTCATAGCAAAAATGCTGGAAACAGCAACTGAGAAAGAGTTGAATTAATCATGGTATATGAATGTCATTGAATATTATTTTTACATTAAACCAAATGACTAAAAGTCAAATTCAAGGAAATGAGAGATCTATTTGGATTAAGAGTGAGTGAAGTGATTAAGTAGAACCAGCAACGATTACAATATTGTGAAGAAAAATTAGTTTGAAAGAATTAAAAGTTCTGACTGATGAAGTTATCCACAAGTATCCCACAGTGGTGATGAAGCATTATACCCAACACATGACTCATGGAAGTGAGGAACAGAAGGAATTTACATTTTTCCACAATGTGCCAATTCCATCTGATTCATTTAAAGGTCTTTTTAAATTTGTAGGGGACAAAGAGCAAACAATTGAGATGCTTAAAAATGAAAGAAAAGAGTGTCACGAAGCATTTTTTAAAAGCATAGAAAAGAAGGAAGTTAAGAGGTTAACATTTAAGTGGGACAGCTCTGAGAATAACATGGTGAATTTATTTATGCTTTTTAAAAAGTGATGCTACAAAGACATTCATAGTTTCATATATTATCCTCTTTTTTCTTTTTATATGGAAATGCTAAAAAAGAGAAATGTTACTGTTTTTTGGTGTTTTCAAAGTTCAAAATAATGTTGATAGACTAACAGGTTTATGTTTCGTTTTCAGAGGTAAGAAGTATACATTTTACATTTCTGCTCTACCTTCCTAATGGGATAAAAAAGAGAGTTGGTATATTTTCACAAGTTCAAATGTAGCAGAAACATTGTCTTAGGACACTTGGTCAAGGTGTAGCTAAATTGAGGATGATTAATAAGTCTTCCTTTGAAAGACCAATGAAAGAATTGGAATTGGTTTTTTATCATATATCCAAAGTTAAGGGAAAGCATGACTTCTTGGCATACTTAGTCATCTTATATAACAGAATGCACATTTTCAGAAGGCCATCATGGATATAATTGAAGTTTATACTCCCAAACTTGTTGCAGAGGATTAGGAGGTAGAGAAAGTCATGATAAGTACCTCTCAATTAAATTAACTATAATTTAATATTCAATGACTTCAATTCAAAGGTATCTCTAGGGAAAGATGGGGAACAATGTATTGGAACATGGTACTCAAGAGTAATAAAGGAAAGAAGCTAAATAGCTTTTAGCATCATAAAAGAAACTGATTATATCTTAACAGATGTGAAATGATTTCTTACTGACGTAAGAGTCACTTCTGAATTACCTGTCTGAGTATAATCTGATCATCAACTTATTAGAGCAAAAATAAAAATCAATATCCAATTAGAAGAGAGAGGAAAAATGAAAAGAAAATGTGATGTGAAGTTAAAACAATTCTAAGTTGATCTACTTAAATGAACTACTGATGGCCAGAAGAAAAAAAAATGGAAGTGTAATAAAAGAAGAGAGGGCAGAGGCTAACCATTTGCTAAGAACATATAAACCATGGAAATAAATTGGCCTAATGAGAAGAGCGTGATTGTCTAGAACCTTTCTCGCCTAGAAAACATTTGAATCCCTTGTCAAGAAATCTTATAGCTAAGAACAAAAGTAGTTTTAAAATAATTTTTAAAATCTTATGGAAGATGATGATGGGAATCTGAGGAATATGTCATAAAATGTTGTTGGTGGCGGTAGAGTTTTTTTTATATAGAGCCTGTTTTATTCATTTATTTATTTTGTTGTTTACATCATTAATTTCTACGAGATTTTGAATTATAAATTTTCTCCCCATCTTTCCCGCATGCACCACCCCAAAACAGCCATCCCATTGTATAACCCCACCCCTAATCTGCTCTCTCCTATGTCCTCCCCCATCGCCCCTGGGGGTAGAGTTTTTAAAAGAATTCAATTAAGCCAGATATTTCCAAGGACATATCAAGACAAAATTGTATGGACTGCAAACAAATGCAAAATAGAAGAGATCTGTGAATGTTTTCACCAAAGAAGTGTGGCTAACTATTTTATTAATGTGAGTAGACTGACCACAATTCGTGTCTCAGTCTTGAAGTGTTGTATGTAGGAGTGGAAATGGCACCAAAAGACAACTGGATCTACTAAGTGGTCTAGGTTAAAAATTATACAATTTCTAGGCCTTTGAGTCACTGATTTTTAAAATATCTGAAAGAGGGAAAACTTCTAGACAACTGGAAAAAGTCACATACTTCTTTCTCATAAAGGTGGAAGAGAAAATAATACTGATTCTTGTGACTATTTCTCATTTCTACAAAATCTTGCCAAGAGTAATATATACATAATGAAGGCATTATCAATGAATGTATCACAAAGGCATGTTTAGCCTTTTGTAAATGGCATTCTGTAGGTGGCAATAAGTATGACCTACCTACAGCCATGAGACTGACAGAAAGATGTAAAGAATACAGGTCCTGCTATTTTTTTTTCTGTCTTTGGTTTGTTTACTGCAATAATTACTATTTTGTAGAGAATGGAAACTCTTCTCCAAAAGCATGTTTTCCATTTCTATTAAAATCAAAGAAGATTCCTTTAAAGATGAAACAAGAGAACTTTGTTCCCTCACAGTATCATTATTCATATCAAACCAATTAAAACAGGAGGATATTTGCTTAATGAATGCATTCGCCATTATCATGGAGGATGCCCAGGACATTATCTAGATAAGTGGTTCTCAACCTGTGGACCATGACCCCTTTGGGGTCAAACCGGGTCACCTATGACCATTGGAAAACACATATTTCTGATGGTCTTAGGAACAGAGACCCTGCTCCTCTATTCGTCTCTAGGAAGGTCGGCCCACATGCACATACGCCCACATACCAATATTAAAGGGTTATGGCCTTACGAAGGTTGAGACCCACTATTCTAGAGGCAGAAGTGAATTTGTTTCCATCTTATACCCCTATTTGGAAAAAGTTTACATATTTCTTTTTAACAAGACTTCC
>JAQQSW010024789.1:0-10019 GCA_028646575.1 Pseudocheirus occidentalis | reverse complement strand
TTGGATGTCACTAGAAATAGATACATATATATGTATATATAAATGCCAAGGATTTATGTGGATTTCCTAAAGTTATTTTTTTCAAGTAATGTTTTTTTACTCGATTCTCTAGGATTATTTAAGTATATCATCATATCATTTGTCAAGAGTGATAGCTTAGTCTCTTCTTTGCCTAATCCTTTTGATTTTTCTTTTCTCGTTGATACAGCTAACATTTCTACTATCAAATTGGAATAACACGGGCTATAGTGGACATCCTTGTTTCACCCCTTATCTTATTGCAAATGCTTCTAGCTTATCCTCTTTACATATAATACTTTCTGATGGTTTTAGATAGATGCTGCTTATTATTTTAAGGAAGAATCCACTTATTTCGTTGCTTTCTAGTATTTTTAATAGTGTATTTTTGTCAAGAGTTTTTTCTGCATCTATTGAGATAATCATGTGGTTTCTGCCAGTTTTGTTGGTGATCTGATCAATTATGCTGATAGTTTTCCTAATATTGGACCATCCTTATATTCATGGAATAAATCCTAACTGATCAACATGTATTATTCTTGTGATAAGTTGCTGTAATCTTTTTGATAATATTTTATTTCAAATTTTTGTTATCTATATTGATAAGGAAAATCAGTTTATGATATTCTTTCTCTTGTTTTGGTTCTTCCTGATTTAGGTATCAGTACCACATTTGTATCATTAACAAAATGGTAAAACTTCTTCCTTGCCAATTTTCCCAAACAGTTTATTATAAAGTATTGGAATCAATTGTTCTTCAAATGTTTGGTAGAATTTTCTTGTAAATCCATCTGGCCCTGGAAATTTTTTCCTAGGGAGTTCATGGATGGATTGTTCAATTTCTTTTTCTGCGATGGGGTTGTTAAAGAATTTTACTTCCTCTTCTGTTAATCTGGGCAACTTACATTTTTTGTAAAAAATTCATCCATTTCACTAAGATTGCCAAATTTATGGTCATACAAGTGGGGAAAATAATTCCTAACTATTTTTTTTATTTCCTCTTTACTGGAGTTTTCACCTTTTTTCATTTTTGATACTGGTAATTGGGTTTTCTTCTTTTGTTTTTAAAAAATCAGATTAACTAAAGGTTTATCAATTTTATTGTTCTATTCATACAATAAGCTCTTAGTTTTATTTATTTAGTTCAATAGTTTTCTTAATTTCAGTTTTATTAATCACTCCTTTGCTTTTCAGTATTTCTAATTTAGTATTTAGTTGGGGTTTTCAATTTGTTCTTTTTCTAGATTTTTCAGTTGCACCCAATTCATTGATCTCCTTTTGCTATATTTTATTCACATAAGCATTTAAAGATATAAAACTCCCCCTAAGAAGTGCTTTTGTTGTATCTTATATGTTTTGGAATGCTGTCTCCTTATTGTCATTCTCTTGAATGAAGTTGTTGATTGTTTCCATGATTTGTTGTTTGACCCACTCAATATTTTGGATGAGATTATTTAGTTTCCAGTTAGTTTATAGTCTATCTTTCTATGGCCCTTTATTACATATAATTTTTATTGTATCATGATCTGAAAAAAATGCAGTTAATATTCCTGGTTTTCTGCACTTGATTGTGAGGTTTTTAATGCCCTAGTACATGACTGATTTTTGTGTGTATGCCATATACTTCTGAGGAAAAGGTATATTCCTTTTTATCCCGTTCAATTTTCTTCAGAGGTCTGTCATGTCTAGCTTCTCCAAAATTCTATTCACTTCCTTAACTTCTTTCTTGTTTATTTTGAGGTTAGATTTATCAAGTCCAGAGAAGGAGAAGTTGAAGTCCCCCAGTAGTATAGTTTTCTGTCTTTTTCTTCCTCTGACTCCCTTAACTTCTCCTCTAAGAATTTGCCTGCTATACCACTTGGTGCATATATGTTTATTAATGATATTGCTTCATTGTCAATGGCTCCTTTGAGCAGGATATAGTTTCCTTCCTTATATCTTTTAATTAGATATTCTTTTGCTTTTGCTTTGTCTATTAGGATTGTCTTTCTCATCATGTTATTCCCTCCCCTGTATATGCTTTTGTTTCTACCTTCTCCTTTCCCTTCCTTTAGATTTTTCCTTTTTACCACTGCCTCCCTTAATATTTTCTCCCTATCAGCCCACCTCTTTTTTTCCTACACTTTACCCTTACTATTTCTTACCTCCTTTCTAATCCATCCCCCCTTTTCTTTCCCCTTTCCCTTCCTACTGTATGTATGGCACATTAGATTTTTACACTTAACAAAGTATGTTATTCCATCCTTGAAACTTGAACTAAATCTGATGAGAGTAAATCTCAGACAATACTCCTTACTCTCCCTTTTCCCCCCTCTATTTTATTAATGTGTTGTGTCTCTTCATGTTAGATTCCTTTACTTAACTGAGTATGTTATTCCCTCCTTGAATGCAAGGCAATGAGAG
Organism: Pseudocheirus occidentalis; assembly: GCA_028646575.1. Lineage (NCBI taxonomy): Eukaryota > Metazoa > Chordata > Mammalia > Diprotodontia > Pseudocheiridae > Pseudocheirus > Pseudocheirus occidentalis. Next base: position 7,598 of record JAQQSW010024789.1, on the reverse strand, counting down.
TAAAGCTCATACAATGTTTATCTCCCTCCCTTCTTTCCCTCTACTATACTATGTTTTTATGTCTTCATGGGGCATAATTTACCCTTTTCTGACTCTTCCTTTTCCTTTTCTAACATTACAATCCCTTTGCACCCTTTAAGAAGGTTTATCATCACATTAGTTAATTTGTACCCACAGCCTCTGTCTATGTATATCCTTTTAAAATTCTGTGATAATTATGAAGTTCTCAATACTTACAGGTATCATCCTCCCATATAAGGATGTAAACAGTTTGCTTTCATTTAATTACAAGTTGTATGTGTGCTTGTTTATTTTTTTCCCTGTTTACCATTTTATGTATCTCTTGAGTCTTGTATTTGGAGATCAGATTTTCCATTGAGTTGTAATCTTTGCATCAGAAATGTCTGGAAGTCCTTTATTTTATTGAATGATCATCTCCTTGCCTGTAAGATTATGCTCAATTTTTCTGGGTAGTTGATCCTTGGTTGTAGTCCAAGCTATTTTGCCTTACAAAATATCATATTCCATTCCCTCCAAACTTTTTTTAATTTTTACAAATTAATCTTTTATTTATTTTTCATTTTCAAAATCCATTTCCACAAGATTTTGAGTTACAAAATTTTCTCCCCATTTTTCCCCTACCCCCACCCCAAGATAGCAAGCCCACTGAATACTCCTTTCTACAAACTGTTCTCTCTAATATCCTCTCCCATATCTCTCCCCACTTTCTAATAGGGCAAAATGGATTTCTATATCCCAGTGCCTATATATATTATTTCCCAGTTGCATGCAAAAAGTAATTTTAAAAAATATTTGTTTTTTAAAACTTAGAGTTCCAGATTTTCTCCTTCTTCCCTCCTCACCTACCCCCACTGGGAAGATAAACAATTCATTAATAGGTTGTACACATGTAGTTATGCAAAACATTTCCATAGTAGTTATATGGTGAAAGACTAACTATATTTCCCTCCATCCTATCCCTCCCTGCACTTATTCTATTTTCTACTTTGACCCTGTTCCTTTTCAAAGTGTTTGCTTCTAACTACCCTCCCACCAATCTGCCGTCCCTTCTATCATCCCCTCTCATATCCCTTTCCACCCTACTTTACTGTAGGATAAGATATCCAATTGAGTGAGTATATTATTTCCTCCTTAAGCCAAATTCAATGCGAGTTAGGTTGACCCATTCACTTTCATTTTCCTGCTCTTCCCCTCCATTTCAACAGTTTTCTTTTCCTCTTTTATATGGGATAATTTACCCTATTCTACCTTTCTTTCTCCTCCCATTATATTCCTCTCTCACCTCTTTATTATATTTTTTAGATATCATTCCTTCCTATTCAACTGATCCTGTGCCCTCTGTCTATGTATACATATACACACACTCACATATTTATTTATACTTACATGTACCCTCGTATACATACATATATATGTGTGTATGCATATATATGTGTATTTCCTTCAACTATCCTCATAATGAGAAAAGTCTCATAAGTTACAATGATCATTTTTCCATGTAGGAATGTAAATAGTTTAACTTTGGGGTGGCTAGGTGGCACAGTGAATAGAGCACCAGCCCTGGAGTCAGGAGGACATGAGTTCAAATCCAGCCTCAGACACTTAACACAAAAACTAGCTGTGCAACCTTGGGCAAGTCACTTAACCCCAACTGCCCTCCAAAAAGCCAAAAAAAAAAGAATAGTTCAAGTTTGATACATTATTTATGGTTTTGTTTTTCCTGTTTGCCTTCTCATGCTTCTCTTGCTTCTTGTACTTGAAAGTCAAATTTTCTGTTCAGCTCCTGTTGTTGTTTTTCATCAAGACTCCTTGGAAGTTCTCTATTTCGTCAAAAGACAATATTTTCCCCTGAAGAATTATACTCAGTTTTTCTGGGTAGGTCATTCTTGGTTTTAATCCCAGCTCCTTTAACCTTCAGAATATCATATTCTAAGCCCTTTGATGCGTTAATGTAGAAGCTGCTAGATCTTCTGTTATTCTGATTCTGTTTCCACAATACTCAAATTGTTTCTTCCTGAGAGCTTGTAATACTTTCTCCTTGACCTGGGAACTCTGGAATTTGGTCATTATATTCCTAGTTTTCTTTTTCTGATCTTTTTCAAGAGGCTATCAGTGAATTTTTTCAATTTCTATTTTCCCCTCTGGTTCTAGAATATCAGGGCAATTTTCTTTGAGAATTTCCTGAAGGATCATTTCCAGGCTACTTTGTTATCATGGATTTCAGGAAGTCCAGTAATTTTTAAATAATCTCTCTTGGATCTATTTTCCAGGTCAGTGGTTTTTCCAATGAGATATTTCATATAACCTTCTATTTTTCATTTGTTTTTTAATTAATTTACTAATTTTCTGGTTTATATCACTCATTTCCATGAGATTCTGAGTTGCAAATTTTCTCTCCATCTTTCCCCTACCCACCACCCCAAACCACCCCAAAACAGTGATCCCACTGTATAGCCACTAGCCCAATCTGCTCTCCTCTATGCCCTTCCCCATCACCCCTCTGACTTTCTGGTAGGGCAAGATGGATTTCCTTATCCCAGTCCCTGTATATCTTAATTCCCAGTGGCATGTAGATAATAATAAATAATAATAATAATATGTATACATATATATTTTTAACATTTTATTATAGAACTTTAAATTCTAGATTCTTTTCCTTCCACTCTCATCACCCACCACCACTGGAAAGACAAGCAATTCAATACAGGCTGTACATGTGTAGTTACACAAAGCATCTTCACAATGGACATATTGTGAGAGATTGATTATATGTCCCTCCTTCCTATCCCTCCTGCCCCTTTGCCCATTCTATTCTCTACCTTTTCCTGGTCCGAGTCCCTTTACAAAAGTGTGCGCTTCCAGCAACCCTCCCTCCACTCCACCCGGTCCTCCCCTTTGTCATCCAACCTCTCATCACCATCTCCCCTACTCTCCTGTGTGGCATGATACCCAGGTTAGAGTTTATGTTATTCCTTCCCTAAACCAAATTCAATGAGAGTAAGGTTAACCCTTTCCCTACTGCCTTCCTATTCTTCCCCTCCATTATAACAATTATCTCTAGGCTCTTCTATATGAGATGATTAAACCCATTCTGTCTCTCCCTGTCTCCTCTCCTTCTAATCCTCACCCACTTCAGAATTTCCTCTTGTAAAGTATCATCCCTTCCTACTCAATTGATCCTGTGCCCTCTATGTACACATATATACACATACTCAGATACATTCATACACATATATAAACCCTCCTATATAGACATATGTGTATGTATGTTTATATATATATATATGTATGTATATATAGACACTTGTATTCCTTTCACCTATCCTCATACTGAGAAAAGTTTCATAAACTATTATTTTTCCATGTTGTTATGTAAATAGTTCAATTTTGTTAACTTCCTTATGATTTTTTTTCCATGTTTACCTTCTCATGCTTCTTGTATTTGAGTATCAAATTTTCTTTTTAGTTCGGTTTTTTTTCAGCAAGAACATTTGAAAGTCTTTCACCTCACTGAATGACCACATTTCCTCTTGGAACATTATACTCAATTTTTCTGGGTAGTTTATTCTTGGTTCTAATCCTAGTTCCCTTGATCTGTGGAATATCATATTCCAGGCCCTTTGATCCCTCAGTGTAGAAGCTGCCAGATCCTGGGTTATCCTAATTGTGTTTCCATAGTATTTAAATTGCTTCCTCTTGGTAGCCTGTAATATTTTATCCTTTATCTGGGGACTCCAGAACCTGGCTATAACATTCATAGGGGGTTTATTTTGGGGATCTTTTTCAAGAGGTGATTAGTGAATTCTTTCAAGATCTATTTTACCCTCTGGTTCTAAAATATCAGGACAATTTTCCTTGAAAATTTCTTGAAGGATGCTTTCTAAGTTCTTTTTTTGATCATGGCTTTTAGATAGTCCAATAATTTTTAAATTGGCTCTCCTGGATCTATTTTCCAGGTCAGTCAATTTTTCAAGAAGATAATATCACATTGCCTTCTATTTGTTCATTTGTTTGGATTTGTTTAATAGTATCTTGATTTCTCATAAAGTCATTTGCTTCTACTTGCTCTACTCTAATTCTGAAGGAATTATTCTCCTCAGAAAGCTTTTGGGATTCTTTTTCCATCTGGCAAATTTGACATTTTACAGCATTCTTCTCATTGGCTTTTTGGGATTCTTTTGCCATTTGAGTTAATCTATTTTCAAGGTTTTATTTTCTTCAGTAAGGTTGTTGATTCTTTTTGTGATTTTCTTGCATCATTGTCATTTCTCTTCCCAATTTTTCCTCCACTTCTCTCATTTGGTTTTCAAAATCTTTTTTAAGCTCATCGATGTCTTGTAGGCAGTCTACATGTTTCTTGGAAGATTTTGGTGTGGGAGTTCTGACTATGTTGTGTTCTTGCCATTCCATGCTTTGATCCTTTTGGTTCCCCCAAAAGGATTCTAGAGCTCAATTGCTATTCTTACTTTTCTTCCTTTGCTTGCTCACGTTGCCAGTGAATTACTTGATATTTTAGCTGTATGGAACTCTGCTTCCAGAGGGGAGAGCTCTGTCCCAAATTGCTGGGGTTTTCACAGTTGCCAGAGCTATTGGGACCGTGCTGGGTTTTTTGCTCCCCCACCAGCTCTGGCTCATTGAAAACACACCCCAGGACCACCACCCAAGACCATGATCCAGATCCAGGCCTCTCAATGCAAGTGCACTTAGCCTTTGAACAATTGGTTGGGCCGCTGCAGTCTGCAGGCTGGGAGCTCTGAAGCAGCCCCATGGAGGTGGCTTGCAGGGCTGTGGCTTCTGCTGCTTCCTTGCCCTGGAGTCAGTTTGGTCAGAGTGCTTTTCTCCCCCAAATTTTTAGCTGAGTTCCACTGACTTTTCACATAGTCTTTCTTTCTTATGGCTTGATAATTCTGGAAACTGCTGCAGCTGTCACTGATCCACTCTCCTGAAGGATACAGCTGTGGCATATCCAGGCTGCCCCCAGGGCCAAGCAGAGGTTTCAGGCTGATCTGGTTTTGGCTCACAGCATGCTGAAATGGGCCCTTCCCACTGAGCTGCCTTCAGCGGGAGATGTATTTTCCCATATTTGTGTGTGAGTTTTGGAGCCCTAAAAATTTTTAGAGTCATATTTTATGGGTATTTGAGGTCACTATGTGGGAGCTGCAGAACCTTGTTAATTCTATGCCACCATCTTGGCTCCACCCCCATTTTTTTAATTTGTTTGGTTCTCTTTTATAGAGTCTTGATTTCTCATAAAATCATTAGCTTCCATTTGCCCCAGTCTAATTTTGAAGGAACTATTCTCTTCAGTGAGTTTTTGACATTCCTTTTCCATCTGGGCAAATTCAACATTTTATGGCATTCTCCTCAATGGCTTTTTGGGCCTCTTTTGCCATTTGAGTTAGTCTATTTTTTAAGGTGTTATTTTCTTCAGTATTTTTGGGTCTCCTTTAGCAAGCTATTGACTTGCTTTTTCGTTACTGTCTTGCATCATTCTCATTTCTTTTCCCAATTTTTCCTCCACTTCTCTTACTTGATTTTCAAAGTCGCTCTTGAGCTCCCACATGGTATGTAACCAATTCATATTTTTCTTGGAAGCTTTTGATGCAAGAGTTTTGACTTTGTTATCTTCTTCCAGGTCCATATTTTAATTCTTTTTGTCAAAAGGATTTTATGTTCTGATTTTCCTCCCTCTGCTTACTCATATTGCCAGGCAATTACTTGACTTTTGAGGTCTTTGCCACAGAAACTCTGCTCCCAGAATGGAGAGAACTGTGTTCCAAATCACTGGGGTTTTTTGCAAATGTCAGAGGTGTGAGGAGAGCACCCTCTATAGCCATGACCAGCTCTGACACACTGGCCACACACCCCAGGACCACCACCCAACATTGCATCCTAGATCCAAGCCTGTTGAAGCAAGAGCAATTGCCCTTTGAATGGTCACTGGATCCTCCTACAATTTTCAGGCCAGGAGCTATGGAGGCAGATACTCTGCAGCAGCTACACATGCCCTGCCTCCTCTACCTCTTGCCCCAGGGACACAGGCCAGACCATTTTCTTCTATCACTCAGTTCCAACAGATTTCCCTGCTGACCTCTTACTTTCTCTTTGTCCCTTATGGATTGAGAAGTCTGGAAACCTCCTTGGCTGCTGGTGATTCACTCCCCTGAATTCTGCTCAGGCCTCCTCCAGTCTTTTAATGTAAAGCTACTAGGTCCTCTGTGATCCTGATTGTAGTTACACGATATTTGAATTGTTTCTTTCTGGCTGCTTGCAGTATTTTCTCCTTCACCTGACAATTCTGGAACTTAATTACAATATTCTTTGGAGTTTTCAATTTTGGATATCTTTCAGACACTGAATGATGGATTCTTCAGATGACTATTTTTACCATTTGGTTCTAGGACCTCAGGGCCATTTTCCTTGATGATTTCTTGTAAGATGTTTTCCAGGCTCTTTTTTCATCATGGCTTTCTGGTAGACAATAATTCTTAGATTCTCTCTCCTGAATATGTTTTCCAAGTTAGTTATTTTTCCAGTCAATCATGTTACATTTTCTTCTATTTTTTTATTCTTTAGATTTTGTTTGACTGATTCTTGATGCCTCATAGAGTCATTGGCTTCAATTTGTCTAATTCTAATTTGTAATGAATTGTTGTCCTCAGTTTTTGAATCACCTTTTCCATGGTCTTTGTTTTTTGATTTGATTTTTGCCCCTGGTAGTTGCTTATTTCCTGACTTTTAAAGTGGATCTTTGCTTCTGGCTCTGACCCACACTTCTTATGCTGAGTTAGTGGGCATTGTTATTGGCTTTGAGTTCTGTGGCCTCTGAGTGCCTAAACTGAGGCCAAGAACAGGACTTTTGGCATTTCCCCTAAGTTACCCTGAAACTCAGTGTGAGGTGTGGGGAAAGGGTGGTCTCAGCATTGCATGATTCCACCTCCATGTTCCTGGACTAGAGATCAGGTAGTATCAGTCACTGGGTGTCCTGGACCAAGCTGGTGTCTTCAGATTCTCCTGATTGTGCAAAGGCAGACCTGGGCTTCTGTTGTTAGTGCTTGCTGGTTCCATCTCCCCCCACCCTAGTATTCAGGATCTTCCATTGGTCAGTTGAGATGGGGCTTGTTGGGACATCTCCCATCCTGCATTTAACCTCAGCACAATCACAGCAACGCCCTTTCTCTAGGACTCCCAAACCTCCACCTGATTCCACTATTTCAGGATTTTACACTGGGGCAACATTTTCTGGGTTTTTATGGGTCAGAGAGGAAGATGAGAGCAGCTACTCTTTAGTCCACTATCTTGGCTCCTAGAAGTTCAGGTAGGTGTTTTTTAAATTTCTAGATTGTGGGCTGATAGCCGCAGGAGTAGCTGCTGCCACTGATGCAAGTACTACTCTTGTCTCTTACTCACTGTAAAGCCAATCAACAGTAGATTCCTGAGAGAATGCTACTGTGAACAGCTTTTAAGTTTCGGATTACACAGTATTAGTGAACACTCTGTTTATTCCATTACAAAATTGAGATTCAGTACAATATTCACAGTATCAACAATTCACAATATTATATACAATATTTAGA
>JAQQSW010024788.1:0-10019 GCA_028646575.1 Pseudocheirus occidentalis | reverse complement strand
ATCCCCTTCCCTGGTCTCAGCTCCCTCCTGAATCTGCCAGACAATCACCTAGATTCAGGAGCTTAAAGCTGACAGGTTCTCATCCAGTCCTCAGGGATGAACAGCTCCCAGGTCCTTGTCCAGTGCTCAAGGCAATCCCCAGCACACACTGAAGTTCACCAGATTCAGCACACCTCAAACCAATCAGGACTTCTCTTGCCTAGAACTCAAGGATCAGCCAGGCCACCAACAAACAAAGTCCCATCCTGTTCATGTCTTCAGTCAGCCACTGAGCCCACAAAATCTGTCTATCTCTGAAATTCTCCTGCTTATAAACACTGGCCTTCTCCCAAGTCAACATGGTTCAGGGGAGTGTCTCAGCCAATGGCATTTTTCCACATCAACAGGGAAATTCACACCTTTTCACCAGTGGACAGAGTTCTATACTTAACACTAGGTTACTAGGATCTACTTAACATCTGATCAAACAAATTAATTACCATTACAATTAGTCATTTACAAAATTCCAAGTTGTTTTCTAGAATGGTTTTACCAAATCATAGTTCCATCAACATTTTGTATTTTGACAGGGCTCTTCAGTGCCTTTAGTGGAGGAGCTGCTTTTGTTTTTTTCTTTATATCCCCCATGGTAGGATAAAATTTCAAGTATATAGTAGATACTTAATAAATGCTTGTTGAATTACACATCTGAGAGAAGGGAGGAGCCAAGATGGCAGTGCAGAAGCAGCAAGGTTCTGCAGCTCACCCATAGCCACCTCAAATACCCATAAAATATGACTCTAAACAAATTTTAGGGCTCCAAAAAACAGAAAAACAAATCTTATGCCGAAGGCAGCTCAGCAGGTGGGGCTCATCACAGCAGGCTGGGAGACAAAACCAGCCCAGCCTGAATCCACGGCCAGGTCCCAGGGTGGCCAGGAGGAGCCACAGCTGGAGCCTTCAGGAGAGTGGATCCGTGGCAGGTGTAGCAGTGTCCAGAATTATCAAGCCATAAGAAACAAGGACTGAGTGAAAGGTCAGTGGAATTCAGCTAAATTTGGGGGAGAAAAGCAGTCAGGATTAGAATGAGAGGAGACAGGAAAAGACAGAATGGGATTAATTATCTCATCTCATATAGGAGAGGCTAGATATAATTGTTACAATGGAGGGGAACAACAGGATGGCAAAAGAGAAAGGTCAACCTTACTCTCATTGAAGTTGGCTTAGGGAACTCTAAACTGGGTATCTTGCCACACAGGAGAGTAGGGAGGATGGGGATGAGAGGTGGGATGATGGAGGGTAGGGTAGGGTGGGAGTGAGGGTTCCTGGAAGTACACACTTCTGTAAAGGAACTGGGTAGAAAATAGAACAAGGGGTTGCAGTGGGTGGGATAGGAAGGAGGGACATATAATCAGTCTCTCACAATATATCCACTGTGGAGATGTTCTGTGTAATTACACATGTACAGCCTGTATTAAATTGCTTGTCCTTCCAGTAGGGGTGGGTGACGAGGGAGGAAGGGAAAGAATCTAGAATTTAAAGTTCTCTGATCGGGGCAGCTAGGTGGCGCAGTGAATAGAGCACCAGCTCTGGAGTCAGGAGGACCTGAGTTCAAATCCGGCCTCAGACACTTAACACAAAAACTAGCCGTGTGACCTTGGGCAAGTCACTTAACCCCAATTGCCCTCCAAAAAGCAAAAAAAAAAAAAGTTCTATGATCAAATGTTAAAAATATATATGTGCATATGTGTATATATATATATATGTGTGTGTGTGCGTGTGTGTATAATTGTTGTTATTAACTACATGCAACTGGGAATTAAGATATACAGGCTCTATGGTAGGGAGACCCATCCTGCCCTACTGGAAAGTCACAGGAAAGATGGGGGAGGACATAGGAGAGAGTAGATTGGGGGAGGGGCTATACAGCGGGATCACTGTTTTGGGGTGGTAGGTAGGGGAAAGATGGGGAGAAAATAAAAAAATTTTTAAAGAATTACATTTTTGAAAAGTGACTAAAGATAGGAATGTCATATACTATGAAGATCAGGGTAAACAGAAACAAGCAAGCAAGAATTTATGAAGTTTGGAAGATATTTTAGAGAAGAAAATATTTCTGTTGTTCAGTTTTTTTCAATTATATCTGACTCTTCATGACCCCATTTGGGGTTTTCCTGCAAAGATGCTAAAGTGGTTTGCCATTTCCTTCTCCAATTCATTTTACAGATGAGGAAACTGAGGCAAACAGTGACTTGTCCAGAATCACACAACTGGTTGTTTCTGAGGCCAGATTTGAACTCAAGAAAAAAGAGTCTTCCTCACACCAAGTCTGGCACTAGGTAGATGCCCAGAAGGCAGAAAAAGTAGAAAAGATTTCTAGCACTCTGCAAATGTCGATAAAGACATGGGCGCTTACTTCCCTTTTTATTAGGCCAAGTGGTATTAAGAATAATTTCTGATGAATTGATTGGTTCTGAATGAACTCAAACTATTTTTTTTTTGGCTTTTTGGAGAGGGTAAACCCAGGCAATTGGGGTTAAGTGACTAATTAGTGTTAAGTGGTGTCTGAGGCTGGATTTGAACTCAGGTCTTCCCGATTCCAGGAGTGGTGCCCTATTCACTGTGCCATCTAGCCGCCCCAACTACTTTTTTTTTTAAAGAACCAAACATGGATATGATTTTTGTCACTGGACAAACTTTACAGTTTCCTATCATATTCCAAGTTCCACATTCCATCTACTGAGTTCTGTTTCCCATATTGTATCAATTCCCTTTTACCACTTGTTTTTGAGCTGTTCTGATGTCTTGTTCTGAGGGTCAATTTCTTGACAACCTCATCATTGCCGATACCACACACACACACACACACACACACACACACACACACACACACACACACACACACACACACACACACCCTACAATGGAGTCATATGAATTGATTGTACATAATAACCTCTCCTCATAACAGGCAGGGTCCATTCAGCAGCAATTTACTGAAGGGGCCTTTCCTTGCAACCGTCTTTCCCATATTGGTACTTTCTCCCTGCCGGGACCAGTTATTAGCTAAGATCACAGTGTTTGCACACTATACACTTTCTTTGAAAAGCAAAGACGTTTTGTAATAGAACTGTGAATGGGAATGAAAATGGAATTGCACTGCTGACAAGAAAGTCACACTCTCCTGGGTTTCTGAAAAGTGAACCGTTCCACGGGTGTGCCTCCATTTTTCTGTTTGCTTATTTTTGTTTCCCTAAAGAAAAGAAAAAGTATGGAAACAAATCAAATACATTTTTTTTCTTGTTTTCACGTGTTACCTGAGGATGTAGTACACAGCCCACCTGCTCTTGGGAGCCCTAGACAACATTCTATTTTACCACTGCTAGAAGAACGTTGGACTAGGAGATCGGAGACCTAGTAGTTCTGTCCCCACATTGACATTAGGAGGCAGGGCTTGAAGTGGAAAGTGTCCCAGATTTGGAATCAGAAGACATAGATTGAAATCCTAGCTTTGTCACTGATTAGCTAAATGACAAATCACTTAAAACCTATCCAAGTCTTGGCATATTCAATGGTAACGTGAGATGAAAGAGAGGATTTCAGAATTCTCTTCTTGTTTCTTCATCCATGTTATGACCACTGGCCTGACAAGGCTTGGTCCTGGGCCCTTTTCTTTTTTCCGTCTATCCTATTTAATTTAGTAATCTCATCTACTTCCAAGGATTCAATTATCATCTCTTTGAAAATGATTTACTGAAGCAGCTGAGTGGCACAGAGGATAGAGGGTCTTGGGCCTGGAGTCAGGAAAATCTGAGTTCAAATCTAGTCGTAGATACTGATGAGCTGTGTGACCCTGGACAAGTTACTTTACGTCTGCTTGCCACACTTTTCTCAACTAAAATTGGAACAATAATAGCACTTACCTCAAAAGACTGTTCTGAGAATCAAATGAGTAAATATTTTTAAAGAGTTTTGTACACACTAGGTATTTTATAAATGCTTATTTCTATCCCCTTATCTCCAGCACTAGTTTCTCTCCTAAACTACATTCCCCCATCAACAATTGATCTTTGGACATTTCAAGCTGGAGCACCTCAAATTTGATATGCCTTAAACCTAACACATTCTCTTTCTCCTCTTCTGAACTTCTCTGTTATCAAGGACACCACTATCCTTCCAGACACCCAGGGCTACAACCGCCCTTGTCTTCGACTCCTTACTCATACTCACTCCCTGCATCCTAGTCATCATGAAATCTTACCATTTCTCTCTTAACAACATCGATTTTATACATCTTCTTTTCTTTATTCATACAGCCCCCACCATGGATCTGGCCCCTTTTACTTCATACCTGGACTGTCATAGTAATGTTCTCATTGGTGTACTCACTCCTGTTTTTTCCTATTCCTATCCATCCTCCACTCACCTGCCAAGGTGATTTTCCTAAAGTGTAAGTCTGACTATGTCAGAGAATACCATGATCAACAATCTCATGCCTTCCTAGGATCAAAAATAAATTCCTCTGTAAAGTTATTTATAGCCTCTTTTCCACCTTTCCAATAGACTTACGCTCGTGTGCAGTGAATAGAACACTGGACCTGATGTCAGAAAGACCTGAGTTCAAATGCGGCCTCAGACACTACATATATGTTCCTGAATAAGTCACTTTAATCCTGTTTGTCTCAGTTTCCTCATCTGTAAAATGAGCCAGAGAAGAAAATAGTAAACCATTCCAATATCTTTCCCAAGAAAACCCGAATGAGGTCACAAAGAGTTGGACACGATTGAACGACTGAACAACCACAAACTCTATGTTCAGCCTATCTGACTTCCTTATGTTTCTCACCCATGATACTGTATCTCCTGACTTGAGGCAACATCAGGAATGTTCTGTACCCTCCCCTTCCCCTCTTAGGTTCCTTCTTAGCTCCACAGAACCAGAACATTGTACACAATGAGATACATTGTATCTGTGATGACCGACTTTGATAGGCTGGGCTCCCCTCAGCAATGCAAGGTTATAAGACAACTCCAAATGACTCATGATGGAAAAGGTTATCCACATCCAGAGAAAGAATTATGGGGTCTGAACGTAGACTGAAGCAAATTACTGGCTTCCTTTATTTTTTGTTTTGTTATGTTTCTTCTTTCTCGTTATTTATTCCAGTGGTTGTAATTCTTTTTTACAACTTGATTATGATTTAATGTGAATATTAATATGGGATATTGGATTACATGCCACCATGGGAAGGGAGGGGGAGTGAAGATTTGGAACTCAAAAACTTGTGGAACTAAATGTTGTAAACTAATAGTAAATAAATAAATATATGTAATTTTATGTATTTATATATGTATTATATAAATATAATGTATATTATACAGATATATAATATTTCATATATATAATGTATGTATACACACACACACACATACACACACTCCAAATAGAACTGGAGCTGAGTCTTTTTAATGTGTATGTGGTGTGTGGTGTGTATGTGTGTGTGTATTTTCTTCTTTCTTCTGGCCATTTCAGATGAGAGTGAGGTGTGTCAGTCGCTCTGCCAACCCCTTCCTTCTTTGTAAAAGTAGGGTACTTGTATGCACTGATTATGTGAGATGATTTTCCCTAACTGTCCCTCATTTATTCCTCTTTCCATTCTTTTCCTAAGATCATCAAGACATTACAGAACTACTTTTGGCCTTGTCTAATTTTATTTCCTCTATGACCCCTGATGATAGAGTTCGGAGGGGACACATATATCATCTCCCCATATTTGAAAGTAAACAGTTCATCCTTGTTTAATTCTTTATCATTGTTCATTCCTATCTACCTTTTTGTTTCTCTTCACTTTTGTGTTTGATCTTCAAAGTTTCTTCACAGCTCTGGTCTTTTTATCATGAATTTTTGAAAGTACTCTATTTCATTAAAGATAATTTTTTTTCCTCTGTAACACTATGCTCAGTTTTTCTGGGTAAATTATTCTTGGCTATAAATCTGTATCCTTTGTCTTCTGGAATAATAAATTCCAAATTCTCTGCTCCTTTGTACTGGGGGCTGATAAATCATGTGTAATCCTGAGGTTCCTCAGTATTTGAATTCCTTCTTCCTGGTTGCTTGCAGAAGTTTTTCTTTGATGTAGAAGTTCCTAATTATGGTGATCATATTACTAGAAGTTTTCATTTGGGGGTTTCTTTCAGGAGGTGACTGATGAATTTTTATTATTCCTACTTCACCCTCTGGTTCTAAGAGATCCAGGCAGTTTTCTTTTAAGATGTCTTGTAATAGGATATTGAGGCATTTTTAAAATAATATTTTAAAGTTTTTTTACTCCTCAATCTGTTTTTCAGATCAGTTGTTTTTGCTACAAAATATCTAACATTTTCTTCTATATTTTCAGTCTTTTGACTTTGTTTTAATATTTCTCATTACCTCATGGAGTCATTGGCTTCTATTTTGTCCATTTGAATTTTCAGGGAATTTATTGGTTCAACAAGGTTTATTATTATTATTAATATTAATTAATATTAATATTCTTCCTGATTCTTTCCTTGATAATTCTCATTTCTTTCCCATTTTTCCTTGTGTTCCTATTTTATTCATAAAAAACATTTTCAAATTTAAAAAAACTCATCTTTCAACTTTTCTCAGAAATCTAGTTGAATTTTTACCCAAACTTTGTTTTTCTCAAAGGTTTTGTTTGTAGATGTTTGGGAGTCACTTTCTTCTCCTGGGTTTGCATCTTGAGCTTCCCTGCCACCACAATAGCTCTTTATGATGGGATTCATTTTTTGTCTGCTCATTCTTCCAGACTAGTTCCTGACTTTGGACTTGATATTAGGTAGCACTTCTATAGAGAAGTTATGAGGTAGTCCTATTGCTGCTTTCTTGCAATACTATCAAGTCTGCCCTGCATCTGTGGCCCAGAACTGGGTTATGGATCTTAAAGTTTCCAGTTTGCCCCTGACCCCATCACAGTTCCATGGTACAGTCTGATGGTACCCTGGTATGGGTGTGGGACCTCCTCTTGTCCTGGTACTCAGCCTCTCCCTGGACGATAGAATGTTAGCATGCAACATACTCTTGACTTTACCCTGTCTCCAGTGTCTCCAGATCTCCCTGTCTGTCTCCCTAAACCAAGCCATGTTGAACAAATGATCCATCTTGGTTTTTTCAGGATTTTCCAATTAGCATTTGATCTGGTGCATTTTCTAGATCTGTTTGGGGGAGTTTTGTGAAAAGGAGCTTGCTGTACCACTCTCCATCATGGATCTGATCATCTGGAATGCATTTTCCCAAACCCTCCCTTTTTTGTCCTTGATTTCCTTTCTAATTCTTCCCTCTCATCACATTCTCCAACAATATTCTCCTCCCCCTCTAATTTTCAGTCTCTCCTCTCTGTACATACTGGCTTCTTCCCTGCTACAAACAACCATTCCCATTAAAAAAAAATCCTCACCATAGCCTCAGGTTATCATCCTCTCTTCTTCTTTTCAATCTCAAAACTCCCAGAAAGAATAGCCAATAGGCAACATGTCTAATTCCTCATGACCTCACTTGATCCTCAACTACTGAAAATAACTTCTGACATCACTACATTGCTCAAAAGTCCCCTTTCAAGGTCACCAATCAATGGCTTCTCAATTGCTAAATCAAAAGCCTTTCTCTTAATCACCATTTTCCTTGACCTTTGGGCAGTATTCAACACTTTCTCATGGATTTTCTCTCTTCCCTAGGATTTTGTAACATTTCTCTCTCCTTTTACTCCTCCTACCTCTCTGACCTCTTCATTTCATTCTCTTTTAATTATTAATCATCATCCTAAATGGGAGTGACCCCCAAGACTCTGTCTTATGTCATCCTCTCTTCTCTATATATATTTGTATCCTGAGAGATTTTATTAATTCCTCTAAGTTCAATGATGACCTCTAAGAAAATAGTTCCTAAATGTACTTATCCAGTCCCCCTCTCTCCCCATCTCATGGGGCTGAAAAGGCCCTAGAATGAGCCTAGATTCCAGCTTATAGACATTTTACCTATTAACTTAACCTCATCTGTCAAATAGGCTTAATAATTCTTACGCAAACCTCTTCGTAGTGTTGGTGTGAGGAAAGTACTTTATAAAACTTAAAATATTTCATAAATGTGAATCATTTTTAATAAGAATTATGTTTTTAGTCCTGTGCTTTCATTGGTGTTGGAAACTCCAAAGAAAGACTTCAACTTTTCAGCAATCAATTGTTTTAGAGAACTGCTTTGGGGCCATGGAGACCCTAAGTGATTGCCCGTCTCATTGCCAGTAAGTGTCTCGGCATTCATTTTGAACCTAGGTCATCCTGACTGACAACCTGGCTCTATAAACACTATGGCACACTGCAGCTCAGAATTATCATCGTATGAGACTATCACATATGTTCCAGTCCCAGTTTAAATTCCTGCTAGACATATTCATCTGGGGATGCTGCCAGAACGCAAACTCAGTATAATACCAAATGAAATGTGTCCTCTTCCCCACTTCTCCTACCCTTTTTTCCAAATTTCCTTCTTCCTAGTAAGAGTACTACATTATCCCAGTTAGCCAGGTTCAAAACCTCAAACTTATCCTTGAATCTTCCCTCTCCTTCAAGTCCAATCTGTTCTGAAGTCCGATTAATTCTCTTCACACCCCAATAATCTGTACTCTTTTCTCCAATCATACCTTCACCACGAGAGTTCAGGACCTGATTCCCTACTGCTTGAATGATTGAAACAGCCCCTTTATTGCTTTCTCCATCTCCATATCTCTCCCTTCTCAGCCATCCACATTAGATGGTCTTTGAGGCACTCTATTAAGTGTTAAGGAGTAAAAAGACAAAACCAAAACAGTCCTTTCAGAGAATCTACGTTATATTGGAGTCAAAAATAGTGACAACTTCTTCAACCACATATTGGGCAGGGCAACTTCTCCTGCTCCCAAACATTAGTGGGTAGCTCCTGTGGGCTGAAATAGAATGAGGATGACAGGAAAAACTGTGACATCCAGGAACTCATACCAATGTACAACCCAAAGAAGATTTTTCAGTCTTGGTAAGCTCCTTGTCATCCCTTGACATATCCATTGTTTATTCCATAGCTACTATCTGTAGCTTCCAAAGCTTACTATTTGGATTCAATTTGAAATCCTTTTGGCTGCTTACAGTATTTTTTTCTTTGACCTGGAAGATCTGGATTTTGGCTATAACATTCCCAAGATCTTGCATTCTGCAGCTCACTTCCAGGGTTAGAGGCTTACACCTGGGTCAAACTGTTCTTCCTATGTTGCTGAATTTTATCTCCATCCCAAGTTCAGCAACTAAAAATTAGTTCCAACCTTACAAATGGATTATCTGGCCTTGTCTCCTGTTGTAGTGCAGGTCCAAGCTACCCAGATAAGAGGTTGGTCACAGGCTTCCTATTAAGACTTTTCATACTTTAATAGATTAGGGAAAAAATCTCAAGTGATGGAGTATTATTATTAATAACAAAACTACTTTCCATTTGTATAGTTCTTTATAATTTACAAAACACTTCCAAACCACAGTCCCAAAAAGCAACTCAGGGGTTATCATCCAAATTTTTTAAATGAGGAAACACTCAGAGAGAGATTTGTCCAAAGTCTAACAGTTGGTAGAGCCAGAAACTGGCATCCAGATCCCTTCTACTACTTCACACCATAAGAGGTAGAAGAGATCTTTGAGGTCCACTAACCCAATGTTTCCTTTTACAGATAAAAAATAAGCAGCAACAACAAGAAGAACTAAAACTGAGGCTCACAGAAGTAGTGATATGTCGATAGTTATTCAATGACAAGCTCCAGCTCTTCTAATACTTAGCCAGTCACATGTTCTTTCCACTTATCAGAGAGCTGCCTGTCACCTCAGAAAATAGAGAGGAGAATTAAACCTTGAATTAAGAGAGACAGACAGGGGGCAGAGCCAAGATGGCTACGTAGAAGCAGCAAAGCACCACAGCTCCCACACAAACACGCTAAAAAACTCATAAAATGGGACGCTAAACAGATTTT
>JAQQSW010024787.1:0-10020 GCA_028646575.1 Pseudocheirus occidentalis | reverse complement strand
AAAACCTTGTGGAAATGAATGATGTAACCAAGAAAATAAATTTAAATTAAAAAAAAAGAGAGAACACTGAATGTTCCCTTAAAATTTGTATCGATTTTGTTTTATATAGTCCACAGTTCCCATTTCCCCTCTCCCCCTTTCAAAAAGCCATTCCTCATAATAAAAAACATTTTAAAGGGGGAAGAATATAAAGTTGAAAATTTTAATATATTAAAAAATTCTGACGTTTATAAGCTGTGTTTCACGCTAATGGTTCCCCACCTCTACAAAGAGCAGTCCAGGTATCCTCTCCTATTTCTTCTTTAGGACAAAGCTTGGTCATTAAAATTTCTAAGCATTCATTTACAATTGTTTTATTATTTGTTTTTCTTATTTAAATTGTTGTAGACATTTTCTTGGTCATTTGAAAAGTACTTTATTTTCAAGTCTTTGCTACTATAAAATGTGCTATTAATATTCTGGTGCATATACAGTTTTTCTTTTTTTTTCTTTTACCTCCTTGGAGCATATATCTAACAGTGGTGTTTCTAGATCAGAAGGTAGCAACATTTTAGTCACTTACTTGGCATAATGAGAAGTTTCATTCTGGAATGGTTGGACCCATTCACAATTCCATCAGGAAAGCATCAGCATGCCCATATTTCCCTAATCCTTCCAACACTGACTATTCCCATCTTTCAGCATCATTACCAATTTTCTGTGTGAAATATTGGGTTTGTTTGCTACTTGTTGTGGAAGTAAAATGTTCAAGCAAAGTATCTATGCTTTGGGATGGGATCCCAATACTGGGCCAAGCACAGACTCATAGGTTAATTTGTGCCTCCTTTTGGGTAGTTGGAGGCTGGTCAGTTCATAAAGATTGTACCTTGCCTGGTGTTCTCTCTTTATTCTTTGGATTCTGCTCTACGAAGGTGTATGATTCCTCCTTGGGGGGGGATTACAGAGTAGGAATGAGTAAAGTGATTATTTCATCTGCTATCTGGTTCCATTTATTTTGTAATGAAAATGACATATGTGTCTTCTGTAGAGAAGACTGTCTCTACACAGATCACCTTCTGATCACAGACATAATAAAACATGTTTTCTTGCTTCAGAAAGATAAACACCATGGTTTTGAACATTATTTTCTTGGTTCTTTTGAGGGGAGGAGAGACTTTGGGTTTTCTTTATCCTGGCAGTCTGTTTTACAAATGTTCATTGTAGAGACCAGAAGGAGCCCAGCCATTGTCACAAGCCATTGTCTTAGTTTATTGCCCCTCGGGTGGATTTCCTTCCCTTCCCTATGTCCTTGCAGCCCACTTTTCACACAGCTTTCACAAAAACAAGCCCAAAGGTTTCCATGGCAAAAACAATAAAGTGTTACTTTTGGCCTCCACAAATGCAACCAGTAGTTAACACATGACTCTCAAAAATGGGAAAAAGATGGAAAGAATGTCAGGGTGTGGTTCATGGGCACTCTGGCATATGACTCAACAGCAGACAGAGAAACAAAACCAGGCTGCTGGGAGCACAAGATTTCAGAGATAAAAATGTGTTTTGATTGAAGGCTTGGGATGCAGCCCATCTCAAAGCCTGTGGTTTTAGTCTGTTTTGACCATTTGCTTCTGCTCTGTTAGCTCCATTTACTGTTACAATCAAGTCAGCATTCCCATGTTATGAGCAACCAAGAGGCTGTTGTCGCATAGAAGCAGCAGACCATTTCCATGACACTGATTTCTGAGCATCAGATTGGCCGCGGGTGAGGCTGAGGATGAAGGTAGCCAGTTAAAATTCAATATTAGCTGGCATTCCAGTTTATCTCCATTCACTGTGCTCAGCAGCCGCTGAAAGGCAAGAGGGGCAGGCCAAGAGCTGAGGTGCAGGAAATAGACTGAAAATCATCCTTACATTTCTGGTCCTGACATCAGCCTAAAAGAGAAACAGAGTTCTCAGCTGAAGCTAATGAACCAGTCCTATGCGTCAGGGCTGGAAGAAGAGACCAAAGGTCTGGTGCATAAGCACAGGGCATCAGCTTGCTTGGTTCATAGAAGGTCCCCACATGGAAAGCCTGGGGGTCTGTTGTGGCGGAGACCACAGAGTGATGTGGAGTGGAAGTGCTTTGGGGAGACTATGAAGGACACGGTCATTCTGGGACTGCTCACCAAGGTCTGCTTATCCAGGGGTGAGGGAGAGCCTTTTACTGATTGGCCGTGTAACCAGAACTGCGAGTATCTTCCAAAGGACAGAGTCAGCTTGATTCTCTCCTCCACAGTCATTCTGTAACTGGTTCAGGTCCATCTACCACACAGTTATGAGGACCCCCTTTTCCACTGGCTAAATCACTGGAACTGGGGGCATCTTCAGAAATACTGTCAGGGTCATTTACATGTTTCCACTTCATTCTCTTTGTCTCATGGTTCTTGGGGATCTTGTTGACGTCTTCATTCCCAGAATTCTGTAAGAAACAATGCTGTAAGGGGAAAGGTCTTGGGGCATTTCTCTGAGGCCATGTCATCTTGTGAATGGATCTCAGGACCTTCCTTCTATATTATTTTTTTCCATTTTAAGTGAAGAGATCGGAGCCTCCAATTTTGTGAGTTTTGAAAGATCAAGAGGGTTTCTGCTTCAATATCCAGGATGTTACAGTCTGGGTTTGTAGCTAGTCTAGCATCAATACCCCTAAGAGCAAAAAACAACCTTTGAGAGTGACCTTAAGGGTTCTTTGGTTCAGTGGTAGCTGAAACAAAGACTCATTCATATGAATCAGGCTGAATCTGGACATGAAATTGGTGAAACCAATGTTATGTAGGAATGGAGCCAGGAGGATGCCCTTGAGTTGTTCGGGGGAAATATTTGTAGCATTGTTCTTACTACAACTTCAAAGTAAGTATGATATCCCTTGTAAAAACTAAATAATGTTAAGGGATTAAATGGAACTGGGCTGTAGTCATTGGCACCTAACAATGGAGAGAACACAGCTTATGGGAGCTCCAGCCTATAGAAGTAGGAAAAAATTCCCTCAAACCCTTCAGTGTTCTCTAGAACCCCAGGAGCAGATTTAGCTTTCCTGGCTAGGGACGAGGGAGCCAGAGTATATTTCCCTATTTTCTTGTGATCTAGTTCTTCCCTGGGGAGAAAACCTATAGAAGGTTGTATGTTTCTTCTGTTATCTCAAGCAGCCATAACAGGAGTTATATCCCCTTGGGACAAGAAAGTGATTCAGAGTAGAGGGGGCAAGGTAGTGCCTTGTAAGTAGTACGTGCTTAATAAGTGGTCAAAATGAATTCTATCATAGAATCTCAGAGTTGGAAAGCACCTCAGAGGCTCACACATGAATGAGAATCTCATCAGCAACATACAAGCAGTCACCCCATCTTTGCGTGAAGACCTGATACCAGCTTTCCCTAATGAAACGACGCTCCACATAGGTTTTCTGCTCTACTCTTTGACGGCTCCTGCCCTTGTACAGAGTGTCCTGCTCTGGGCAGATGACTGTGATTTTAAAGCCATCCTTTCATCCCTACCTGTAGCAGAAGAAGGAAATCCATAGAAAGTGGAAAAGTGTATTTTGAACAAAGAGGGGGATGGCTTATTTCAGCCTTGTTTCTACTATTTGCACCTCTGTCCATGTGTGGACCAAATAAGTCCCCCTCCTCTTTCAGAGCTGGGCTTTTGAGGGGATGCAGGAGGCCACACAAACATAAACTCCTTCTAAAGAAACTGCCTGCCTGCCTCATTGCTCTGCTATCACTGTTCTTACTCAGAGCCCTCATGGGAACAGCAATTTCATTCATCTGGGCCCTTCCAGAAGGACTGGAAGGAACTGATGAGACAAAGGAGCCATTGTAGATTCAAGTGACACTCTTTCTCAAGAGCATCCTCATTGTTTTTAATTCTCATCTATCAGCACTTACTGGCTGAGTTACTCTTCCTAGTTCTCAATAAACCAGGAGCAGGATTGTCCAGGAAGTTCAAAGGATATAGAAGTAATCACTTATCAATACAGAGGTAGCATCTTCTAGTGGAAAGAACACTAGAATCAAAGTCAAAGGATTTGAGGCCTCACCCAAACTTTGTCACTCTGTAAGCTATGTAAGTTTGGGTATGTCACTCCACAGCCATAAATGAAGGTCAAAGTCCAAGACGGTTCTTTGGTTTCTGACCCCAAGGAGTGAAGGCACTGAGTTTGAAATCTTGTTTTACCCTGTCCACTGAAAGAAACTATCTCAGAAGTTTTGGCTTGCAGTTGCCACTTAATTTGAATTAAAATACTTGATTATGAACTTCTGCTTTCACTCCTTCATATGATTTCGTTTAATCAGTCTTCTTTCCTTCTATAAGTTAACTTATATTAAGGCATTGAGGCTATGGGAATATTAATTAAAGTGAATAATTTTGGATCATAGGGCACAGATAAAAGTGGGCATGTATAGAACACAAAGCGTGTACAGGTAATGACTTTGGAGCCAGAGAGCCAGATGCAGACACTGGCTCCTTGATGCACAGGGCCAGAGGCACTTGGAGGATGGAAAAGAATGATAGGCACTGAAGACCAACCTCACCTGCTGTATGGACAGTTTTGCCAGTTTCTGGTCCTATGTATCTATCTATTAGTTGAATATTGCTGCAATTAATAAAATATCGAAAGCTGGAGATCCAAAGTGCCAACTTAGCTGCCCTTAGACTCTGTGGTATCTTTCCTCTTGCTGGTAAATAACTATGAATAGACAAATCTCCAGATATATTCCAGTTTCAGAAAAACTGAATAGAAAATGAAAACTCTTGGGTCATGAATACTTTTCTAAAAGCTCTATTTTTCCCCCTTAATTTGGGAAAAGAATCTTTTTAAACTAATTCCTATCATTCATGGTGATAAGACAACCCCTAAATAGTTTAGGAAAGCATATGTTTCTCATACAGTTAATTTGTATGTTTCTGGGGCAGAGGGAATACATTTGAAAGTGTGGAATTGTATTTAAAGTTCATCCACTTGCAATTTTTAGAATATGATGATAAAATAGTCCAGCAAGACTTAAAGCTTCTAGAGGGCTCAGAATTAGGATCTGGGAGTTAATGCTAATACGAATAGGCCAAGGGATGGCCAGCAGCTGCTTAAATGGATCACTTAATTGAGACCCTTTCTTTCTGTAATCCATTCCAGGTCTATGGTGGTCCTGATTTTGATTCTCCTAGGGTGGCTCAGTTATGTTCTTCCAGAGCAAGACAGAACCCATTGCAAGTGTCAAGTGCTGGAAATTCGTTGGCCATCAGATTCAAGACTGACAGCAGCATAAATGGGAGAGGTTTCAATGCCTCATGGCAAGAGGTCCCCGGAGGTGAGTCTATCAAAACTCAAAAAGGATCTCCAACTAAGCACTTATGAAAGGCTCAATTAATAAAGCTTATTAGTAGTAATTGGAGAAAAGTGTATCACCTCCCACTTTCCACTTCCTCATCCTCAC
Organism: Pseudocheirus occidentalis; assembly: GCA_028646575.1. Taxonomy (NCBI): domain Eukaryota; kingdom Metazoa; phylum Chordata; class Mammalia; order Diprotodontia; family Pseudocheiridae; genus Pseudocheirus; species Pseudocheirus occidentalis. The sequence goes on along the minus strand of JAQQSW010024787.1, from coordinate 4,579 downwards.
CCTCAGATCTGAAAGTATTTAACACAACTTATCTTATGCACATTTTGCCATAGACAGAGTTTAGTTCAGAAACTCACAGGAAATTCTCATTTTGGATTAGAAACTAAATCTATTAACTGGTTCTGGACCTAACCCTAGATGCAGACACTGGCTCCTTGATGCACAGGCTCAATTAATAATTATTAGTAGTAATTGGAGAAAAGTGTATCACCTCCCACTTTCCACTTCCTCATCCTCACCCTCAGATCTGAAAGTATTTAACACAACTTATCTTATGCATTCATTCTCTGACGGTCCCACCGTCTTGGTCAGATCCCACCTATAGTATTGTATTCAGTTCAGGGCACCATATCTTGAGGACACTGACAAACCAGAAGGCCTCCTGAGGAGGGCAGCCAGGAAGGTGAAGAGAGAGTAGATGGAAAGTAATCTTAGAGAGGAAGCCACTATCAGCTGGGAGACTGGGAAAGGCCTTTTGCAGATGGTGAGATTTGAAGCAGCTAGGTCCATGTTCCCAACCCCTGGGAAATCTAAGAAGTAGAAGTGAGTAGGGAGAAAGGCTACAGCCAGTGCACACGTGTGGAAAGAGGAAATGGGGTGTCATGGGAGAGAAATAGCAAGTAGACCGGTGATGCTTTATGATAAAATGTCTGTAAGAAGAGTGGAAAAGTAGGAAAGGGCCAGGTCATAAAGAGCTTTTAAGTGCAAAAGAAAGCAGTTTACACTTAAACATGGAGATATAGAGATTGCCATGACATGGTCAGATCTATGCTTTAGAAAAATCACCCTGGCAGCTGAGGGAAGAAGGGATTGGAGTGGGGAGAGCCTGAGGTGCAGAGACGGGCTAGAAGGCTCTTAAAAGTTGTCCGTACAAGAGAGCCTCAACCGGGAGGGATGTAGGAAGACAGGGGAAGAATAGATACAAGGGACATATACTGGAGAAATTTTGAAGGTATCAACACATTTGACCATGGATTCATATTTGTTGGGTGAGGTAAGAGTGCGGAATTGAGGATGTTGCTAAAGGTGCAGATCCGGGCAACTGTGAAGACCACAGTGTTCTTGACAGTAATAGGGAAGATATAAAATGGTGGAGGGTTGGGGGGGAAGGGAAGATAACGTGTTCAGTTGTGGACATGTGGCATTGTAACGCCTATAGAACATCCTCTTTGAGATGTCCAAAAGGCAATTGGTGGGGTGGAGCCGTAGCTCAGAAGAGAGGCTAGGACTGGAGAATTAGATCTGGGAATTATCTTCATAATTGAACCCATGATGGGTGATACCATCACTAAGTGAATTAGTATAAAGTTAAGGGAGAAGAGAACTCGGAATGGAGATTTGAGAGTCACCCATTATCAGAGGGTGTGATCTAGATTGGGAGTGTCAAACTCAAATAGAAATAGGGTCACTAAATTGTGCCTAAGGACCCCTACAGTCCACATATTGATTTAGAGAACCACATATTAACATCATCCATGTTCTACTGTATTTTTATTTATTTTGTTAAATATTTTCCAATTACATCTTAATCTAGTTTAGGCTGCATTGAGCCAACCGGTCTTGTTAGGCACCTCTTATCTAGATGAATAACCAGTAAATGAGATTTAATTCAGTAAACATTGATTAGGTGCCTACCTACCAGGTCCTATGCTAAGCCCTGGGGATGCACAAAGAAGCAAAGACAGTCCCTGCCATGAAGGAGCTTACAATCTAATGGAGGAGACAATGTATAAACAAATATATACAAAGCAAGCTATAAACTGGATAAACAGGAAATAAGAGAGCACTGGAATTAAGAGGGCTGGAGGAAGGCTTCCTGTAGATAGAAGGTGGAATTTTAATTGGGGCTTAAAAGAAACCAAGGAGGTGTAGATAGAGCCACAGTGCACAGAGCTCTTGGGCCTGGGGTCCTGAACACTCATCTTCCCTGGCCTCAGATTTCTCAGAAGTGCTTGATTGAAAGTAGATTTTACTTCTATCACAGAAACAACTTCACTGTATATAATTTTTATCCCTTTTCCCTTCAGTATTTAAGTCATTTCAATTCTTTTATTTTCTCGTTCTTGCAAAGATTGAATTGAGTGGGAAATCATTCACATAAATTCACTTTATTGGACTTCAAATATGATAACGTTTTGAAAGAGATTTTCTAATTGCCAAGGGAATGGGGCATGTTCATCTAGGACTGAGAAGAAAAGAAGTTTAAATATGGGATATTCTTCTCATGGATTGGTTGGATTTCTGTCCTACAGGTTGTGGAGGAATTTTCCAAGCTCCCAGTGGAGAAATCCATTCTCCAAACTATCCCAGATCTTACAGGAGGAGCACGGACTGTTCCTGGGTTATTCAAGTGGACAGAAACCATCACATTCTCTTAAACTTCACAGACATTGACCTTGAACTCCAGGATGCATGTATTACTGTAAGTGGTAAATGCTCATGGCATTATTTCTACCAAATTCTAGTACTAATGATAAAAAGTGGACTGATTTCTCTTATACATTCTCTGCATTTGTTTATTTGTTCTTATGTGAAATGAAAGGCATATGTCAAGTGCTTTTTACTATTTACCATACTTTAAATTCATAGATTTTTCTGCACCATTCGAAATCTGCTCTCTAAAAACTAAGGTTCAGGTCTACCTACTCCTATTTTTTTCTTGCCTTCACTATCCCAAATTCTAAGACTGAGAAGTTATTTCCACCAACGTTCCCATCATTTCTGCTCCAACAATAAATTGTTCCTTCTTGGTGGCAGTCAGATCCAGAATATAATGTTCCCTCTTGGTTCCTTTACTTTTTGAATGAAGAAGGGAAAGTTATCCAGGAGAGATGAGGACAGGGGAGAGGGGGACAGTGAGGGAAAGGGAGAGGGAGCTGAGCTGCTCAAATTATATTTTAGAGGCATGAAGAGAAATAATTCTTATCACAATGAAAAGAATTATCTAAAAAATAATATTGATGTACAAGGATTTCCTATACCAACTTAAAGACAAACGCAAGGTCAAGTAATAAAGGACCAATGCAGTAGAATGGCACGGTCCTGTAAAAATAGCGTCAGGAATGCTGAAGTTCAGGATAAGTGGAAGATGCTAAGGAAAGTGAAGGACAACAAAGGTAGCAGGGTCTGTACAACTGGATTAGAGCAGAGAGGAGGGTGACGGAAGGGCCAAAAGCCTAGGAGAAAAGGCAGAGCTGCTTAGTTTTCCACTTTATTTCTGATTTCTCTTCCAAGGAAGATGGCTTTTGTACTAGGAAGGGCAGAGATAATGCAGCTCAGAGAGAGTTGATATGCAAGATGAGTAAAGGGGTGGTAGGAGGACAGTACCTAAGTGTCCTTGATGAGCTCATCCCCAGGTCCAGAGGAGCTCTGTCCTTGGTACTGAAAGAAATGGCAGGTGTGGCAGCTGAGCCACTGGCAGGGATATTGATGAGAGATGGTAGAGAACAGGGAAGGAAGTATAGGATCAAAGGTGGGGAAATGCCACACAAACTTTCAAAAAAAAGGAGGGGGGGAAGAAAATGGGATTGAAAAAGTGCATTCGAATGCATTTGACCTGGATTTCTGGCCTAAGTGAGGCTTTGTAACAATACTAACAAACTAGGACATTGGCCTGATTTAATAAGATGCTGTTTAATAGGGATCAATGTAAATTAGCTTGAGGCAAGGAAACCTTTCCTGATGATCAGAGCCATTCAAACATGCCATGGTTTGCCTCAAGAGGTCACGAAGGTCTTTGAGGAAAGGCTTGATCACTACATACTCCATCTGCCTATGCTATGGTATAGCATGGCTTAGATTGAGTGGCCACAAGAAGCCTCTCTAGAGCCTCTCCAGAGGTTCTGCAGTTCAGTGAAGATGTTTATTATTGAAGGAAGGGAGAGCACACCAGTTATGGATCAATAGCTCCTTGCCTTGCATTATTTTATCATGTCCTTCTTTAACACTCCGCTACCTGAAGTCAGGTTTTGATGAAAGAAAAGGATGGTGAAAGTGATGTGGAACAGAGGACAATAACTGATGGCTATGTTCAAAGTATGTCATCATGACTGTCAGGTAGAAGTCACTTTGCTTGGCCAGAAAGGAGAGAGATGTAGAAATCACAAAGAAGCAAACTTAAGCTTGATGTAAAGGGACAGAGGTGGGGAGGGAACAATTATCTCCCAGGCTCCCGCTCCATGCCACACTGCACTAAGAGCTTCACAAACATTACCTCCTTTGATCTTCACAACAACCCTGGGGAGGAGGTGCTATCATTGTCCCCATTTTACAGCTGAGAAAACTGAAGCAAACAGAAGTTAAATGACTTGCTCAGGGTCACAAGCCAGTAAGTGTCAGAGCAATTGGCCAATAGTTATAGCAGGAGTTCTTAATTTGGGGTCTATGGCCTTATTATTTATACAGTGTTTTTATTTTTTATTTATTTTCTTATTTACATTATTCATTTTCGTTACATTTTTGAATTACACATTTTCTCCCCGTCTTGCCCCTACCCCAACCCTAAAACAGCAATCCCACTGTAAAGCCCCTCCCCTGATCTGCTCTCTTACTTTCTGGTAGGGCAGGGAGGGTCTCCCTA
>JAQQSW010024786.1:0-10020 GCA_028646575.1 Pseudocheirus occidentalis | reverse complement strand
CAAAAAGGATTCTAGACTTTTATTGCTGTTCTTAATTTGCGTCCTTTTCCTCGTGTTGGCCAGTCAATTAGTTGCTTGATTTTTTAGTTCTGTGGAAGTCTGCTTCCAGAGGGGGAAAGCTCTGTCCCAAATTGCTGGGGTTTTCACAGTTGCCGGAGCTATTAGAGGGGTGCTGCAACCACCACCAGCTTTGGCTTGCTGAAAGCACACCCCAGAACCACCACCCAAGACCATGATCTGGATACAGGCTGCTCAACGCAAGAGCCCTTGGCCTTTGATCAAGTGTTTTGGCCCCCCTGCTGTCCTCAGGCCAGGAGCTCTGAAGCAGCTGGGTTGGGATGCTTTCTTGCCCTGGGGGAAGTTTGGCTGGACTGCTTTTTTCCCCAAAAATTTAGCTTGAATTCCACTGACCTTTCTCTTAGCCTTATTTCTTCTGTTTTGATAAATGTGGAGATTGTGCCAGGTGCCAATCCACTCTATTGTAGACTCCAGCTGTGGCTTCTCCTGACCACCCTTGGGCCAGGCCGCAGTTCCGGGCTGGTCTGGCCTTCAACTCCCAGCCTGCCACAATGAGCCCCACCTGCCAAGCTGCCTTCAGCCATGGATGTGTTTTCTGTATTTTTTGTGGGGTTTGGAGCCCTGAAATTTGTTCAGAGTTGTATTTTCTGGGTATTTAAGGTGGCTGTGTGGGAGCTGCAAAACTTTGCTGCTTCTATGCCTCCATCTTGGCTCTGCCCCCCCAGCCTCCTCCCCTTTATTTTCATACAATTAAAAGACTTATGAATAATATTGGGAAAAATGCTATGGGGTATAAAATCATTTAGCAGAGATAGACTTTAAGTTCCTTTAAGACAAATATTCATTTTTTGCTTTTATAACCCCTTTGTAGCACCTTGCATAGTGCCAGGTACATAATTAGTGCTTAACATACACTTGTTTGTTGATTGACAAATGAAGGTTTAAAAACATACGGTCATCACATGTAATTACTCTAGCTTCGGACTCAGTGAAAAATAGAATCTCTAGATATAAATTGCTATTCTCAATTACTCTGGTTCTCATAGATCATGGTAACAAATTGATAAAAAAAAAATCCCCAGTGCCAATGGAAATATATGTCCTTATGATATCTTCAATTACTACTATGAGCAAAAGGAAGTTGTTCTTGCTGGCAACCAACACTTCCCATGCATTTGTAGACTAATTAAGAATACTTATGCTGTTTTGAGATAGGGGCTACCCCTGCTTTTATTTTTTAAAAATAATTTTTATTGATGTATTTTGTTATTCACATCATAATTCTCCCTAGTATCTTTCCCCTCTCAGAGATCCATACCATAAAACCCAACAATATTTTTATTTTTATCATTTTTTTGTCACACGCATTTTTATTAACAGGTCATTAGGAAAATAATCATGGTAGAGATCTTTAGATCTTTAGTTTATTCTTCTACTAAGCCTGTTGATCTGGTCTTCCCTGTTACCAGTATCTCCACCTTACAGCAAGTGTGTAATCTTTTCCTTCATTCTGCCTCATGGGGAAGATAATTTGAAGGGAAACAGGAAGTTATTAGCATCCTTGAAGTGCTTTCCACCAGTATAGATCCCATGGATCACGTCCTTCATGCGGATAATTTTGTATTTACCAAGAAATTTTGCAATAAGAATATAAGCCGTTAAGGCAATTCTCTGTTTCCTGATCTTGCCATAACCAACTTTGTAAATCACATCATTTACAGACTTCAGGTTTGAGTAATATCATGCAGTACAGGTTCCAGAAACCTCAGCATGTCAATCAAAACCTTGTTAGACTTAACAAAAGTGCCATCAAAGATTTGGTGAAGATAAAGAAGCTACAATACTTTTCAAGTGGTTAGGCTAATGCCATTGATACCTCTGATTCTGATCACAAAAGCTAACTTGGGTTCAGCAGGTACATAGTAGTTGCCAGCTTTGAGTGCTATTCCAGCTGCCTTGATTTCACTTCTGTACATCTGTCTGTACTCCTAAGGTAGGCTTTAGCTTTCACATAGATAACCATCTTCTTCTTGAGGCATTTGACCATCAATATTAGAAAAGACTTTTGCTTTTTCAAAAGAGGTACTGGAATGGATGGTAGCATATTCTTCTCTTCTACACCTGCCATGATTCCAGCCAGAAAAAGCACAAATAGTATTTTTAAAGAAAGAAGAAGGAAGAGGAGGAGGAGGAGGAAGAGAAAAAGAAGAAATTAGCATAAGTGTATAATAACTTGAAAAAGTTTAAAACATGTGCGATGTCCAACACCTATGGAACTCCTATTTCTACAATGTGGTATATTGGAGGTGCCCTCTCATATCTCTTGATTCAAGACACACTTGATCTATATAATTTTTGTGCATTAATTTGTGATTTGTAAGTGTGGTATTATTCTTTCAACTTACATTGTAGTCTTTTATGTATATTGTTTTCTTGGCTCTATTTCACTCCATACAGTTTTCTTGGCTCAATTTCACTCCATAACAGTATATACAAATCATTCCATGCTGCTGCTCTGTATTCAGCACATTATTTCTTACAGCACAGTAAAATTCCATTACATTCATGTGCCGCACTTTGTTTAATCATTTCCCCAGTTGATGGACTTATATTTTCTTTTCAATTATTATTTGCTATCATAAAAAGTTCGGATAAAAATATTTTGGTATACTCAGAGACTTCCTTGTTTTCAATTTTCTTGAATTAATAGCAGTAGAGTTTCTTGGTCAAAGGTTTGGACCCTTCACTCACTATATTTGCAAATTCCAAACCATTTTCCAAAACGACTATACCCATTTCACAGCTTCACCAATAATGTATTGTGTCTGTTATCTCACAATGTCTCCAACACTAATGATTATCATTTTTTGTCATCTTTGCAGATTTCCAGGATGTGAGATAAACCTCAGCACTGTTTTGATTCACATCTCTCTTATGAGTGGTTTGGAGCCCTCTTTCATGAGGTTAAAAATACTTTACCATTTTTTCTTTTGAAAAGTATTTGCTCTTATCCTTTAGACACTTACATAGAGGGGAATGACTATTAGCCTTGAATATACTCAATGATTGATTATATATCTTAGATCCCAATCTCTGATCATAGACATTTGATACAAAGGTTTATTTTTATATATTCAACTACTTCCATTTTTATGCATTAATGTTGTGCTACTTTTATCTGTGCTAAAACTTTTAAGTTATATGTGATCAAAGTTACAGTTTTTTTATAATTACTCCTACCCTTTGACTAGTTAAGAATAAATCCCCTACCCATAGGAGGGACATCACCCGTGGGAGATGTCCACAATCTGCTTTTCTTCTATTTTTCATAGTATGATCTTTGTATTATGCATTTAGAATGGATTGCAAAATATGATGTGAAGTGTTGGTCTAAGCCTAATTTCTGTCTATCACCTTTCCAATTCATCCAGAAGTTTTTGTCAAAAACATAGTTCTTTCCTAGGCGATTTATGTGTTCTGCTTTTTAAAACACGGTGTTATTTAGTTTTGTTATTTCTGATTCTTCTTTGTTTAACTTCTCTCTCTCTGTCTCTGTCTCTCTCTGTCTCTGTCTCTCTCTCTCCCTCCTTCCTTTTCTCCCTCTCCCTCCCTCCCTTTCTCTGTCTCTCCATCTGTCTTTCTGTCTCTCCTCATAATCCATGTCTCTGTCTGACTCTCTTCCTTCTCTCAGATGGTTTTAATGCCTACTGCTTTATAATATGGTTAGAGATCTGGAGTGCTGTTCTTTATTCCTCTCTCATTTAAACATTTCTCTTCATATTCTAGATCTTTTGTTTTTCCAATTAATTTCATTATTTTATCAATATCTATACAATATCTCCTCAGTAATTTGAATGGTAAAATATCTTATTACAAATTGATTAATATAAATTAATTTTTATAGTATTATTTTATTACTCTGGCATGGTTCACACATGAGCACTGAATATTCCTACAGATATTTATTCCATAAGGAGCACTTTGTAATTTAATCTATATAATTCTTTGGTATGATTTGATGGAGTAATCCCCAGAAATCTCATGTATTTTGTAATTATTTAGGATGGGATTTCCATTTGTATTATTGCTTCTTGGATTCTGTTATAATATAGAAATGTAGTTCATTTCTGGGAGTTTACTTTGTAAATTTAGGATTTCATTGTTAAATCTACATTTGCATCTGTTTCTTTTGTTTGTAGTCACTATTAGTGTTATATTATGGTATTATTGTTGATTATTACTATATTATGATATTTAAAGAATCTCTTTATTATTTCTTCCTTTTTAGAGTTTTTTCAATATCTCTGTGTCCCAATATATGGTCAATTTTTGTAAAAGTTCCATGTGGTATGGATATATACATTTATATTTATGTATGTATGTATGTATGCATACATATGTGAATATGTGAACTGCAAAAGAATATATATATATATATTCTTTTGCAGTTCCATTTACAAGATGCCATAATTCTTTTAGATCTAGGTTCTCTAGCAATTTGCTTAGTTCGATGTTTTCCTTTTTGTTTATCTTTCTGCTAGACTTGTCCAAAACTGAGAAAGGCAAATAGAATTCTTCTGTCACTACTATATTACTGCTTGGGTCTTCTTTCACCTAATGTTTTCTTTATGAAATCATCCAGTTAATTTCTAGAATATAAGTTTAGTGCTGACATTGGTTTGTTATCTATGGTTCTCCTTAAAATAATGCAATTCCTTTGTTTAAGTCTTTTTAAAATTTTGTTTTTCTTTGTCAGGTAGTATGATTGCAACTCCCTTTTTTTTGGATTTATGTGAGGCTTTTTTTCATATCCCCTCAGTTTTATTCTGCATATGTCTTTGTTTTTAAAATGTCTTTTGTCATAAGCAAGAAATTGTAGGCTTTTGTTTTAAATAATCTGTTACTCTTTTTGCTTAATTGAACTGTTTAATCCATTCACATTTAAAGTTACAAGTTAGATTTATATGTTTATCCAATTATCTCGAATGTTATTTTTAATTTGGAATTTTTTGCTCTTCTGTTGTACAAAAAATACTGTGCCTCCTTACTTTAGCTTAATCCTTTTTTTATTAATTTATTTATTTTCTTGTTTACATTATTTCCACGAGATTTTGAGTTAAAATTTTCACCCCATCTTTTCCCTACCCACCACCCCAAAACAGAGATTGCACTGTACAACCCCTCCCCTGATCTACTCTCTCCTTTGCCCCCGCATTGCCCCTCTGACTTTTCGGTAGGGCAGGATGTATCTCCCTACCCCAGTGCCTGTATATCTTAATTCCCAGATGCATGTGGTTAATAATAATAATTTTGCATACACACACATATATGTATATGTATTAACATTTGATTATAGAACTTTAAATTCTAGATTCTTTCCCTTCCTACCTCATCACCCACCCCCCCTGGAAAGACAAGCAATTCAATACAGGCTGTATATGTGTAGTTATGCTTAATCTTTTTTTAATGAAAGACCTTTTACACAAGCTCTCTTCCCCTCATCTTGGTATGCCTTCCATGTTCTGTGAAGTTTTACTTATTAGTTCCTTTTTCTTTCCTGTTTTTATCTAATTATTTAATTTTCCCCCCTTTTCCTCATTTTGGACAAAAAGATTCTTCTCTCTTCTTCCCCTTCAATTCATTGTTAGTTTTATTTTATTTTATTTTATTTATTTTATTTTATTTTATTTTTACACTCCTTTTGAAGGAGGATTTCGCTTTCATTCTCTTTACTAGCCATCCTCTGTCTACTGTAGACTCTCACTCTCTGGTTCATGGCCCATATATTTAGCTAGTCCCTTTCTATTTTCTTCATTCCTCGTGTAATCAAAACTTCCAAGGTATCCATTATGGGAGATACCCTTTTTTCACTGTTGTTTAGAACTTTCCTCTCAAATCTGCCTTCTCCATTGTGTCTCACTCCAAAAACAAGAACAAAAAAATGCCAGTTTCTGTAGGTGACAGAGAGAACACTCCTCTGTGGCAGGATTTCATCCCATAGCACTGATTAGATAGCCTACCACTAACCTGTATGCTCCCCCACTTTCCTTTTTATTTTCCCTCAAAAACCTTCATTCTAGGTCTATGCCCTCCCACTCTCCCCAGGTACTCCAATTGCATGCCTACTGGTATCTGGACCACCAGTAACCTCTTCAAATATCAAATCCTAGTGGACAACATCCATTACAAGGTCTCCATCTCACTTCAAATAGCTTCCCTCCTTACCTATAGAAAAATTCATCTGTGAAACCCTCCCTCCCACTATCCAACCAAGGTTTCTCCTTTTCTCTTCTCCCTCAAACACCCTACTTCATCACACACTCTTTTGCATGCTCTTCTTTTCCTGAGAGACCACAAGAGTTAATATTCCCTTATTACTAGTAATTAACTTAACCAAGACACATCACACACTCCCCTCTATCTCTCACCTCTTCTCCCCCTTGCATGCACTATTCCATTTTGTTATTTAATCACACACATACACACACATACATACACACACACAAATATATTCAGTTGTTCTCAGATTGCCACAGACTCAGTCCATAATAACCCAAGCCCACTTCTCCATTATTACCTCTATCTGAATTCTGCTTTCATCCCTATTTGTGTATATTTAGGAATAAGACTCTTATTGATCTCTCTGCTGTCATTCTGTTGCTGTTGCTCTCTCTCTCTGACTACTGCAATAGTTCTTTCCCCCTGCATTTCTGTCATCCAGGGTAGTCGAGAATCAAATAATCTTTTTAGGTCTGGTTTTCTTTCTAGTCATATTTCAAATGCCCCTTTATTATGGAATGTCTGTCTTTTCTTCATTTATGGTTAAGCACATATTTGCAGGGTAGATCATCCTGGGCTGCATCCTGAGCTCTATTTATCTTTGGAATACAGTGTTCCATTCCCTCCTTTGTTTTCTGGTGGGTGGAGGATAGTCTTGAGTTAGCCAAATTTCCTTTCATTCATATTTAAAGCTTTTTTTCTTTTCCTGATTGCCTGCAGAGCTTGTTTTTTATTAAGTGAATTATTAAATAAATAAATGGGAGTTGGGGTGTAGAGTTTAGATTTATTTCAGACCCAGACACATGTCCTTTGCATTTCTTTCTGTTCTTCCATTACCCTACAGAAACTTTTCGTATCTTAGAAATTTTACCTCAATACTAACTATTAAAGTGTCAGCAATTTTCTGTTTTTAGGAGCTTAGATTTGACCTCCATACCACTGGAAAGAGGGACAGGGGACCAAGAGGTAAGTTTATTTTTTATTGCAAGCCCATAGGTCAAGTGGCTAGAGTAGACTTGCTACTGGTATTGTGCTGGGAGAGGGGTTGCTAAATGAGTGGAAGTTAAGCATTAGTTTATAGAATTTTGTGTTCTTTAGATTTTCTAGTCTCCTAGTCATGGAGACAGCCAAAATTGCTTTACTTTTGGCATATAATTTTTGGTTTAGAGAGGTCTGAGAAATCAGAGAAAAATCCTAGCCCCCCATCTTACTGGTCACATGACCCAAAAGTTTGCCCTTGCCTTAACTTTTGATCTTTGTATCACTGGTCTCTAGAGTAATGCCTTGCACATAGCTTTTTTCAGTCATTTTCACATGTCTGACTTTTGTGAACCCATTTGGGGCTTTTTTGGCAAAGATAATAGAGAGGTTTTTCATCTCATTTTCTAACACATTTTATAAATGAGCAAACTAAAGCAAAAAAGATTAAGTGACTTGTCCAGAGTCACACAGTTAGTAAGTGTCTGAGGCAGGATTTGAACTTGGGAAGATGAGTCTTCATAACTCCAGACCATTCTATCATTGCACTACCTAGCTGACTCACACAATTGCATATGACAGGCACCCAAGAAGTTTTTGTTGGATTAAACTGACTACAATTACCTTGATACGTAACTGAACTATCTCGCTTTTTTATAATTGAATTCATTACTCAATTTATTTAAGGCAGCAAATTGCTATAACATAAATAGATATGGTATTATCAATTAATTTTTCTTCTTAGTTCATTTCATTTTACCAATGGCTTACATGTTTGTTTTCAGCAGATGAAAGAGAACATTTGAGTCTCATCTCTATTATTTCAGTGTCTTCCATGTGTCCATGGAGATATTAATGTTGCCTTTAAGATGCCAGTATATTTTAATAATATAGTATACCTTTTGCCTTGCAGAAATATCACATTATTCGATGCAGCCAAAAGCAATGGGATATGACTCTTATATAATTTATGTGTCCTTGTAGTATGTTATTAATGTGTGTACTCTATAAGGCTGTAATTTTGGGGAGCAATTTTCTATAAAATTGTTATAAGAGTTATAAATTTGAGATAATTTGGCCCAATGTTCATTTAATCAAATTGTCCCACTAATAACACCCCTTTAATTGTTAAATACTAGTTCAGATTGACATTACGAATTTTGGTAAGACATTATAACCTGGGGTTTAATCCTCACACCTGCTGCTCGACTTATGAGGAATGCTGTAGCCTTCAGCAGGGCTGGCTTATTGCCTTTCTCATAGCCACTGTGGTCAAACCCAATTGGGTGAAAATTAACCCTCACCCCATGGTCCTCAGATTCCAAGTACACTTTATTCTAGAGAAAGCTTAGAGATAGGGCAGCATTGAACATTGGTCTGGGAGTCAGGACAAATGAATGCTAGATCTTTCTGTCTTGAAGTAGCTGTGTGATTTTGGCAAGTCATTTCTTCTCTCTGGGTCATTAGTTTCTTCTCTGTAGAAAGAAAACGATTGGTCTATATGAAGTCTACAATCTTATTCAGCTGTAATTTTTTGTGGCCTAATTTACCACTTGGTATATCATAGAATCTGAGCATGTGAAGGGACCTCAGAGATCTTTTCATTTAACCCTAGTTTGATACAGGAATCTTTTCTACCAAATTCCTGAACAAATGGTCATCAAAAATCTGCTCTCAAACTTCTAATAATGACAATGTACTATTAATGGAAACTCATTTCATTTTAGACAGTTCCAATTAATAGGAAATTCTTACTTAAATTAAGGTCAAATCTCTGGTTGGTCACAGTACTGCCCTCAGCAGCTATATAGTATGCATCTAATTTGTCTTCTACATGACAGACCTCAAAATATATAAAAAAGAACCATCATGCACCTCTATCATTTTTAGTCTTTTCAAATTTGATGCTTTTGTGAGTTAAATAGCCCAAATACCTTCAGTTTAAAAAGTTCTGGTGTAGTAGAGCACTAAACTACAAATTGAATACTGAGGTCCAAGTTATGAGAAACAAGAGTGAGTACTAAAAGGTTTTTGAGGGTGATACCATGGTAAGTACTGTATTTGTGAAGATTATTTTAATGAATGTCAGAGATGAACTAGGAGAAAGAGAGAAAACTAAGAAGCCATATAACACTCTATTCTTGTAGATGAAGTAAGAGGTGATAAAGACATGAAATAGGGTGGTGCCCGTGTGAGTGAAACAACAGAGCATAATTTTTCCAAATTGGCATCAACAGGATTTGGCAGCTTATTGAATGAGAGAAAGGAAAAGACGAAAGGTCATAGATTGAAATAGAGGTTGAGAGACTAGGGAAGGATATAATGGGATATTATAGTGTGGGGTAGGGGAGATAGAGTTCATGACTTATGCCTTTTATTTGAAGGGCACCATAGTTTTGGGAAGAGGTGTCAAAAAGATTCAAGTATTGGTGATCTCCTCTGTCTTCCTGCTCCCTCTAAGCCTTTTTTGCTAGATCTTCATCCATGTTGTACCCACTAACTGTGAGTATTCCGCAAGACTCTGTCCTGGGTCTTTGTCTTGTTTCCTTCTGTAGTCTATCATTTTGTGATTTCAACAGCTCTCATGGGTTAAATCATAGTCACTCACAATTGGAAAGCTCTTGTGGAGTCGAGGGGCTTCGGTTCTTGGAGCCATCTACTCAGCTATTCTTCCACCCCGCAAGACCCACCATGGCAGATGAAGACCTGGAGGCCCTGCGGAATCAGAGACAGGCTGAGCTGCAG
>JAQQSW010024785.1:0-10020 GCA_028646575.1 Pseudocheirus occidentalis | reverse complement strand
CTCTTTTTCCCTCCCTCCATTCCCTCCTTCTCATATAAGTCATTTCATTAACAAAATTGACTTCATTAGGTAGCTTTAACTATTTTTTAGAATGCAGTTTACTTGTACAAAACCCATTATGGGTAGAAGCTAAAAGGAAGAAAGAAGAATTAGTTGTTAAAATACCCCCAAGAAGTTTATAGGAAGAAAGTTTTGAAGGTCATTAAAAAAATCTATAATCTCAGATGTCTCAACACAAATGATAAGAGGTTTAGGCAAGAAACCAGAGAAATGATATCCTAACATAAATTGACAAATTGAACTTCTTAATTGTCCTGGAGACATAATTGCTGAAAGTATTTCCTTCATAACATCTGTCATAAATGCCCTATTTTTTTCTGACACTTTCAACATCCTAGAACAGGCCCTTGTAATTTCACACCTAAACTACTTTAATAGCCCACTGATTGAACTCTGTGCCACATCTCTCTCCTTACATCATTCAGTTTGTCCTTGATTTGGCTGTTGAAATTATAATCTCAATGATTCTTAAAGTTCTGACCATATCACCCTCCTATTCAATAAACTCCAGATATGATTTCTTAACAACATGAGGATCAAGTAATATCCTTTGTTTTCAATGTCCTTCATAACACCGCTTCCCCATATGCAAACTACACACACACACACACACACACACACTCACACACACACCTTTACAATCTTTATACAGCATATACCCTAACATATACACTGCAGTCCAATAACAGTAACCTTCTTTCTGCTCCACAAAGAAGACACTCCATTTTCTGTCTCTGGGCATCATAACTGGCTCACACATGAAATGTTCTCTCTCTTCATCTCTATTTACTGGCTATCTCAAAATGGTGTGCATTCTGATTACCCCTTCCCCCAATCTGCTCTCCCTTTTATCATCATCCCACCCTTTGTATTATACCATTCCCCTTCTAATTTCCGGTAGGGCAAGATAGATATCCCTTCCTACGCACCCTCACAGAGAAGGCAAGCAATTCAATATAGATTAAATATGTGTAGTTCTGCAAAACACTTCAAAATAGTCATGTTGTGAAAAACTAACTCTATGTCCCTCTATCCTATCCTGCCCTCCTCATTTAGTCTGTTCTCTCCTTTGACCCTGTCCCTCCTCTAAAGTGTTTGCTTCTGATAGCCTCCTTCCCTAATCTGCCCTCCCAGCTATCATTCAACCACCCCCCTCTTATCCCTTTCCCCTTTAATTTCTTATAGGGTAAGATACATTTCCATACCCAACTAAGCCTGTATATTATTCTCTCCTCAAGCCAAATCTGATGATATTAAGGCTCACTCATTCCCTCTCACCTCCCCTCTCTTTCCCTCCACTGTAAAAACTTTTCCTTGTCTTTTTTTACATGAGATAATTTATTACATTCTACCTCTTCTTTTCTCCTTCTCCCAGGACATTCCTTCTTATACCATATGTGTGTGTGTGTGTGTATCTTTCCATGCAGAAATGTAAACAGTTAAACTTTAATAAGTCCTTCATTATTTCTCTTTCCTGTTTTCCTTTTCGTGCTTCTCTTGAGTCTTGTATTTTTAAGTTAAATTTTCTATTCAGCTCTCGTCTTTTCATCAGGAATGCTTGAAAGTCCTCTATTTCATTAAATTTCCATTTTTCCCCCTCTGAAGGATTATATTTACTTTTGCTGGACAGATGACTCTTTGTTTTATTCCTACTTCATTTGACCTCCAGAATATCATATTCCAAGGCCTCTGTAGAGTTTTGAAGCTGCTGAATCTTGTGTTATTGTGATTGTGGTTCTACAATATTTCAGTTTTTCTTTCTGGCTGCTTGCAATATTTTCTCCATGATCTGGGAACACTTGAATTTGATTAAAATATTCCTAGGAGTTTTCCTTTAAGATTTCTTTCCAGAGGTGATTGCTGAATTCTTTCAATTTCTATTTTACCCTCTATTTTAGAATCTCAGGCAATTTTTTTCTTGAAAATTTCTTGAAAGAGGATGCCTTGTTTCTTTTTTGGATCATGGCTTTCAGGTAGTTCAAGAATTTTTAAATTATCTCTCCCAGATATATTTTTAGGTCATTTGGTTTTCCCAATAAAATATTTCACATTGTCTTCTTTTTTATTTGTTTGGCTTTGTTTTGTAATTTTTTTGATGTCTCATAGGGTCATTAGCTTTCATTTGCTCCAATTTAATTTTTGAGCAATTATTTTCCTCAGTGAGTCCTTGGACCTCCTTTTCCATTGGGCCAGTTCTGCTTTTAATGGCATTCTTCTCCTTATTGGCTTTTTGGCCATCTTTTATCATTTGAGTTAACTTATTTTTCAAGCTTTTTTTTAATATTCAGTATTTTGCGGGGGGGGGGGTTCTGCTTGAACAAGCTCTTGACCCTTTTTTCATAATTTTCTTGCATCATTCTCATTTCTCTTCCCAATTTTTCCTCTACCTCTCTTGTTTTTCAAAATCTTTTTTGAGCTCTTGCATAACCTGAGACCAATTCATATTTTTCTTGGAAGTTTTGGGTGTAAACCTTGGCTTTGTTTTCTTCTGGTTGTGTATTTTGATCTTCTTTGTCACCAAAATAAGATTCTACTGTTTGAATTTTCTGCTGTTTACTCATTTTCCCAGCCAATTACATGACTTTTTAACTCTGCTTCCATTGTTGGGGGCATACCAACTCAAGTTTCACCAGATTTGTGCATTTATTTTCAGAGATACTTCTAGGGATCTGTAGATTTTTAGTTATTCCAAGGTAATATGATCAAAGGAGTAGTGTTTACTCCTCTCCTGGGCTATGCTCTGGTCTGTTAATGACCACGAATACACTTTCCTGCCTTGGAACTGTGAGGAGGATTTCCTCTCCATTGTCACCATGAGCTCCACCACACCAGTGTTCCTCCTTGCCCCAGGACCTCCACTGCAGACTGTGACACATATCCAGGCAAAGCAAGAGAATCCTGTCTCAGTACCAGTAAAGGGATCCCTGCCATCACCCTCTTATCAGCTGCTCAATTTACCCACCATGTGTGGGCTGAGAGCTCTGGAAGCAGCCACTACTACCACTGCACCTGGGTCTGAGGCTGGTACATCCTGCTCTCTCACCTAGGTCTCAAAAGACTTCTCCTACTCACCCTATAAGTTGTCTTTGGTATTTGTGGGTTGAGTTGTCTGGAAACTACTACAGCTATCAGTGATTCAGTGCCGTGAGGTCCACTCTGGGTTTTCTGGGGTCCTGTCTGTACTGTTATGGCCCACACTAAATTGCATTCCCCTCCCAATCCAGTGCAATAGACCCTTCCTGTCAACCTTCTGGAAGTATGTTTCACTCTGTCTATTTGGTGGCTTCTATTGTTCTAAAATGGTTAGAATCACTTTTATAGCTATTTGGAGGGATTTGGAGGAGAACTCAAGGAAGTCCTTGATTTTACTCCACCATCTTGGTTCTGCCTTGCTCATAACTTCTGGACTTAACTTAAGGTGATGGAGCCAACAAGGGGATATTCTTTAATTCTGAAATTCTTTAATTAAATAATGTACCACGAATGGGATAAAAATTGAAATGATGGGAACTCTGAAGAGAAGAGACTAATCTCTTTTAGTACTTGTAATATAGAAGTGGATAGCTGGGTACAACCTGAAGTATTGGTTATTGTTCTTATTCAGTCATTCAATCATGTCCAACTCTTTATGACCCTATATAGGATTTTCTTGACACAGATACTGTAATGGTTTGCTATTTTCTCCTCCTGTGGTTTAAGGTAAACAGATGTTAAGTGCCCTACCCAGGATCACACAGGTAGTGAGTGTCTAAGGATGGATTTTAACTCAGGTGTTCCTGACTCCAGGCCCAGCACTCTATTTACTGAGCCCCGTAATTGCCTTACAAACCAAAGTATATAATAAATGTAACACTTAACAATATAATATATCACATGTATATATTTATGTAGATATATTTATATATTAATATGTTCAATTCAAATATATATTTTAAAGATATGTTAAATATGTATAATTATATAGTAACAGATGTATTTCAAAATTTTCAGAGGAAGGATAAGCAGGTTCTTATGAGCCAAAATTCTGAAAAGAAAGCCATTTTCTAAAAAGGAAGGCAACTCTGCCTATTTTTTTTAAAGGAGAGCAAATAGTGTGATTCCATCTGCATCCAGACTCTAAAGTTCTTTCTCTGGATGTGGATAGCATTTTCCATCATGAGTCTTTATAAGTTGTCTTAGAAGTTATGGCAACTTTTAACAAATAAAATTAGGAAAACATGAATTTTCATTATGATAAGAAACACAAAGAGTTAACTTTTTACATTATGGATGTAAAAGGAACTCACAAAAACAACTTGAACTTTTTAAACAATATGTACAGGGAGTGGAAATGCAATCAAATAAAAGATGAATATAAGAACATGGCAAAATAGAACAAACTGGAAAAGTATATTGAAATTTACTGTGTAAGAGATTCCAAAATTGGGAAAATTTTTATCACAAGGCATTAGAAGACTGTTTTTCACAAAACATATGTTAAATAAATACTTGTGATAAGAATGAATGAATAGAAAGATTTCTGTAACCGTTTCCCTAGTACTCCAACTAACTTTTAATTCCCTAACAACAACTTAATATATGAACATTTATTCGTATTTCATACTTTCTCATCTTCCAACCATAACTTCATCCTCAACCCCCAGAACACCCTTAGTTGTGTAGTGGGTTAAACTTTTAGACATTTCTTATTTCCTTGGTCATATCAGCCCACTGCCATCTGCTTCACCTCACATTATCCTTAGAGCAGATTCCATGACTGTATAGGGATGATCATTTATCAGCAAGTCAGGAGCTATCTTTAGACCAGTGAGGTTTAGTTCAGGAAGATTGCAAGATATAAAGGAAACCTTTGTTATGAGTTAATGTATTACATATGAAACAACATGTTTTAAAACTCTTATCCTCTTTTTGTTTATTTTTTTATTTTTCAGCACTCATTTCCACAAGATTTTGACTTCCAAATTTTCTCCTCATTTCTCCCCTACCCCTCACCTCAAGATGACAAGCATACTGCTTTGCCCTCTCTTATATCCTCCCAACCCCATACCCCTTAGTTTCTTATAGGGCAAGATGGATTTCCATACTCCATTGCCTGTATATCTTATTTCCAAGTTGCATGTAAAAACAATTTTTTAAACATTTGTTTTTAACACTTTGAGATACAAATTTTCTCCCTTCTTCCCCCTTCATCCACCCCCATTGAGAAGATAAGCAATTCAATATCAGTTATACATGTATAGTTATGCAAAACATTTATATAGTAATCTTATTATGAAAGACTAACTGTATTTCCCTCCATCCTATCCTGCATTCCATTTATTCTATTTTCTCCTTTGACCCTGTCTGTCCCTTTTAAAAACTATTTATTTCTGACTATACTCTCCTTCAATCTGCCCTCCCTTCTATCATCCTCCCCTCTTATCCCCTTTCCCCCTACTTTCCAATGGCAAGATACCCAATTGAATGTGTATGCTATTCCCTCCTTAAGTCAAATCCAAAGAGAGTAAGATTGACTCGTTCCCTTTCACCTCCTTATTTTTCCCCTCCATTGTAACAGTTTTCTCTTGCCTCTGTTATGTGAGATAATTTACCCTATTCTCTCTCTCCATTTTTCCTTCTCCTAATGTATTCCTCTCTCATCTCTTAATTTTATTTTTTGGATATGATTCCTTCTTATACAACTCATCCTGTGGCCTCTGTCTGTTTACACAGATACACACAAACACACATATGCAATATTACATACACACAAACACACACACATTCCCTTCAACAATCCTAATACTAAAAAAAGCCTAATGAGTTAAAAATATTGTTTTTCCACATAAGAATGTGAACAGTTCAATTTTAATAAGTTCCTTAAGATGTCTCTTTCCTGTTTACCTTTTCATGCTTCTTTTAATTCTTCTATTTGAAAGTCAAATTTTCTGCTTAGCTCTAAACTTTTCATAAAGAATACATGAAACTCCTCTATTCCATTCAATATCCATATTTTCCCCTGATATATTATACTCAGTTTTGCTGAGTAGGTCATTCTTTGTTTTAATCCTACCTCCTTTGATCTCTGTAGTATCATATTTAAAGCCATGTGGTACCTAAATGTACAAGCTGCTAGATCTCATGTTATCCTGATTGTATTTCCACAATGTGCAAATTGTTTCTTCCTGAATGCTTGTTAAATGTTCTCCTTGACTTGGGAACTCTGGAATTTGGTTATAATATTCCTGGGAGTTTTTTTTTTGGGGGGGGGTGGAAATCTTTTTTCAAAACATGATCGGTGGATTCTTTCAATCTCTATTTTACCCTCTGATTGTAGAATATCAGGGCAGTTTTCCTTCATAATTTTTGAAAGGTAATGTCTAGCCTCTCTTTTGATCATGACTTTCAGGCAGTCCAGCAAGTTTTAAATGATCTCTCCTGGATGTATTTTCCAGGTCAGTTGTTTTTCCAACGACATACTTTACATTGTCTTATATATTTTTTCATTCTTTTGGATCTGTTTTATAATATTTTTATTTCTACTAAAGTCATTAGCATTTGCTCCATTCTAATTTGGAAGGATTATTCTCTTCAGTGAGCTTTTGGATTTTCTTTTCCATTTGGCCAATTTTGCCTTTTAAGGCATTATTCTCTTCATTGGCTTTTTGGACCTCGTTTGCCATTTGAGTTAATCTATTTAAGGTGTTATTTTCTTCAGTATTTTTTGGGTCTCCTTTAGCAAGCTCTTGACTTGTTTTTCATAGGTTCATTGCATCACTCTCATTTCTCTTCCCAAATTTTCTTCTATTACTCTTGATTTTAAAAGTCCTTCTTGAGCTCCTCCATGACCTATGATCAATTCATATTTTCCTGCTTTTGATGCAGGAGTTTCAACTTTGTTGTCTTCTTCTGGTTCTATGCTTTGATTGGCTTTATCTCCAAAGAAAGATTCTATTGTCTGATTTATTTTCCTTGGTTTGCTCATTATCCTAGCCTTTTACTAAACTTTTGAGCTCTTTGCTATGGTAGAATTCTGCTTCCAAAGTGGAGAGTGCTGTGACCCAAATTTCTGGGGTTTTGTACAGCTGTTGTCAGAGATACGTCTAGCCACCTGCCTCAGAATTGTGAGGACTACTCTCTCTCCACAGCTGCCACAAACTGCCATGCTGGTGCTCCTCATCCCAGGTCCACCATCAAAGATGCAAACCAAATCCAAGCAAGCCAAAGCAAGAGGATCCTTCTTCAGTACCAGCAAAGAAATTCCTCTAATTGCCCTCTGATCAGTTGATTGGTTCCCTCACCATCTGCTAACCTGGATCTCTGGAAGCAGCTTCCACTGCTGCTGCTGCTGTCGTTGATGCTTCTACAGTTACTGGCAGCTCTACCACCTTTGGGCAGGGGACAGAATGTGATCTTCTCTCACTCAGGTCCCACTGGGTTTCCCCACTGATCTTTAACTTTCTCTTAGGCATTTGTGAGTTGAGAAGTCTGGAAACCACCACAGTTGCCAGTGATTTAGGTCCTCAATGTCTGCTCTGGCTCAGTCTGAGCTGTTGTAGACCATGTGGTACTGTGCTCTGCTTCTGTCCTGGTGTGAAAGACCCTTCCTTTCTGCTTATCAAGCTGTCTTCAGCTGGATATGTATTTAATTCTGTAATTTTGTGGTTTCTGTAGCTCTAAAATTTGATTAGAGTCATTTTTACAGGTATTGGAGGTGACTGGGGGATGAGTTCAAGCAAATTGCTGCTTTTATTCCACCATTTTTGCTCCACCCAGAAACTACATAAAACACTGTACAAAAGATTATTTTCATTAGTGTGTTACTGCAGGTAACAATTTGCTTCTGAGCTTTATGGAACTTTCTTTTACACCTTTTTTGATTTTTATCTATTTCTATACACTCTTATTTGTAACCTCCTTATTTCAGACCTCTAGAAAATAAAACTTAAGTGGTAATTTTCGGGTTCTACTTATATCCAGTCAGATTTTCTGGTTCTTACAATGCACCCTGACTCAGAAATTCTTATGTTTATGCTCTTCAAAATGACTGGTATTATTTAAATTCTAAAAGAAAAAAAGCTATCTTTAATGTTTAGAAAGAGAGCCAAACACTTCTATTCAAAATGAAGTAGCATACTAAGGAAACTTTGCTTAAGCAAGGTAGATGCTAAATATGGCAAAATGATGTTTCTTGCTGTAGGTTTTTGCTTTGTAGGAAAACTTATTCAAAATGTAATAGGTAACAATTGCTGATTTGCAGCTGGCTTTCCTTTTCTTAAATCTTCAGAAATTTCACTGAAGCATAGTATCACCTATGTCTATAATTATACATAATGTTGTTATTCTATGCTGCTTTCATTAGCTATTCCCAGTCTTCAGCATTTATCAGCCAAAAAACTACAGGAACCACCCCATCCCCCAGGTTTTAGCTTTTATTAAAAACTGAAACCAGAGTGCTGGGGGGCGGAGCCAAGATGGTGGGTAGAAGCAGCAAGGTCCCAAAGCTCCCACACTGCCACCCTAAACACCCATAAAATTATGAGCCCAGATAAAGTCTAGGAGTCTCAGACTCACAAAAATAGAGAGAAACCATCTCTTGCTGAAGGCAGCTCAGCAGCAGGGGCTCATCGCGGCAGCCGGGAGTGGAGACTGAAATAGCCTGAAGCCAGGACTGGGGCCATGCCTGGGACAGTGGGAAGGAGCCGGGCTGAGCTGAGCCGAGCAGCCAGTCTGCACAGATTCTACAGCCTCCAGCACCTCCACATCTGCTAAGATGTGAGGAACGGGACGGGAGAGGGGCAGCTCGCACCACAGTGGAGCAGAAACCCGGCCAACCCAAAACCACAGCTGCAGCCAGGCAAGGCCCCAGGGTGGCCACAAAGAGCCTCCAAGAAAGCACCTTGAGTCTACTTCAAAGAAAATCTAAAGCACCTGCCTAAGAGGATCTTTAAATTCTCAGAGACTGTTAGTGAAAGTGAAACTTTGAAAATTAATTTGGGGGTGGTAAAGCAGTTCAGCCAATCTGCCCCCAGGGCAAGGAAGAGTGGGGGAAGTGAACTACTGGAACCGGCAGCCGCCCACACCAGGCTGCTTCAGACCCCTGGCCTGTGGACTCCACAGTGGGACTGAATCGATTGATCAGGGCCAAGTGCTCTTGCATTGAGCGGCCTGGATCCAGATCGTGGTCTTGGGTGGTGGTCCTGGGGTGCACTTTCAGCAAACCAAAGCTGGGGGGACTTGCAACAACCCCATAATAGCTCTGGCAGTTGGGAAAACCCCAGCAATTTGGAACACAGCTTCCCCCCTAGAAGCAAGGTTTCACAGACCTAAAAAAAACAACCAATTAATTGACTGGCCAACATGAGGAAAAGGAGGCAAAATTAAAACACCAATAAAATTCTAGAATCCTTTTTTGTGGATAAAAAGGGTCAAAGCATGGAACTGGAGGAAGACAGCCCAGAACTCAGAACTCCCACACCAAATGCTTCCAAGACCATTGAAGAATGCATAGAAACTATACATCAACTGAAAAAGGACTTTGAAACCTAAATAAGAGAAGTGGAGGAAAAATTGGGAAGAGAAATGAGAATGATGCAAGAAAATCATGAAAAGAGAGTCAACAACCTGACTGAAGAAAACAACACTTTAAAGAATAGATTAACTCAAATGGCCAAAGAGCCCCAGAAAGCCAATGAGGAGAAGAATGCTTTAAAAAGTTGAATTTCCCAGATGGAAAAAGTGTCTCAAAAGCATTCTGAAGAGAATAATTCCTTCAGATTTAGAGTGGAGCAAGTAGAAGCTAATGACTTTATGAGAAACCAAGATACTATTAAACTGTTACAAAGAAATGAAAAAATAGAAAGCAGTGTGAAATATTTCTTTGAAAAAGCCACTGACCTGGAAAATAGATCCAGGAGAGACAATTTGAAAATTATTGGTCTTCCTGAAACCCATGACCAAAAAAAAGAACTTGGAAAGCAG
>JAQQSW010024784.1:0-10020 GCA_028646575.1 Pseudocheirus occidentalis | reverse complement strand
AGGGGAAAAGAACCAGGAGAACATTGTAAGTAATAACAAACACATTATATTTATGATGACTAACTTTGATAGACTGGGTATTCTCAGTAATGCAAAGTTATAAGACAACTCCAAAAGATTCATGATGGAAAAGTTTATCCATATCCAAAGAAAGAATTATGGTGTCTGAGTGGATATAGAAGCAAACTATTTGCCTTCTCTCTTTTTGTCTTATTTTGTTTTGTTTCTTCTTTCCTGTGGTTCATTCTATTGGTTATAATTCTTTATAACTTGACTAATGTTTAATGCAAAGTTATGCGTAGAACTTACATCAGATTATATGCAACCTTGGTGGGGGAGGGTGTATCAGCAAGCACCCTAGCATACGTAGGGCAGCTGCTAGCACAGGTTCTTAGATCTGCTTTTATAAAGGACAGCAACTCAAGATGCATTAACAGTTTCACTTTAATCAGTCAAACACATACCATTTACCTAGTTCAGGGGAAAAAGTCAGCACCCTGAACGTCAGAGAATGCAAACACAAATCACAAGCATAAGTTACAAGTAGACCAAGAAACAGATCTGCAGATGGGCTTCCAAACATCTGACCATCACGTCCATTACCTCTTCAAGTTACCAGAGAGGGAAGCATCAACATCTGGGTTTTTCAAAGCCAGGGGCTCATCGGCTTCCAAGAGTCTCATCTGGCCAAATCACACAACTCTTCTCAAAGTGAGCCCCAAAGTGAAGCCTCACATCAGGGCATATATATAGCTTTCTCCTAGGTGAGAGAATGTCACAGCCCTTTTGACTTGCAAAGTAACAAGGTGTGGCTATTCCCCCCAAAAAAGCCTCTTGCCACAGGCTCCATGTGACCACATTCAGCGTATTAGGGGGCAGAGTATACTCTCAAGTCATGGAACATTCTCAGAGCCACTTAAGCCTATCAAAAGGTCTAGGAGAAGGATGACAAGAAAATCTGGAACTGAAAAACTTGTGGAACAGAATGTTGTAAACGAAAAATAATTTCAAAGGAAAAAAAACCAGTATGATCCATTATTCCTTGTTTAATCAGGATATTGTGTTTTCAGAACCCAAAATGGGGAATTGTAGATCGTGATCTAGTGATTTTTTCAGCTGGTAATGCTCAACCAAATTATTCTCTCTGACCCAGTTCCCACTGAGTACTGTAAGCAGCCTGGGGAAAGGTATTGACACAGTGTATTTTGCTATTTGAGACTGAGAAACAGCTTTTCTAAACTAACCATAATATCCTGGTTTCAGTGGATAAATATGTACAAAGCAAGATCAGTTACAAAGCTGTAGAAACAAATACCCATCCCTATGCCTCTTTCTTCCTAAAAAAATACATTGAAGGGGTGGAACCAAGATGTTGTTGTAGAGAACCAGGAAAACTCTTTGAGCTCACCCCATAACCACCTCAAACACCTATAAAATATGAATCTAAAAATATTTAGAGCTACAAAACCCACAAAGTAATGGAGAGAAACAAATCTCCTGCTAAAAGCAGCCTGACACACCTACATCAAACATCTCTGGGAGCTGAGCCCAGGCACACATGACCCTGAGGTTTTAGCCCCAAGCTGACTCCAACCAGCAGTGGCTGGAACGGACATCAGAAGAGGGGATCACCAGGAGCTGTGGCCATTCCAGAATTATCAACAACTAAATTCCAAACAAAAGTAAAAGTTCAGCGTGAACTTTGTGGGAACAGGGGGATCAAGAACATGGTGCGGCCACAGCTACTAGGGTGAAAAGGAAGGAAGTAGAGAAGGTGGTGTGGCCAAGCAGCCACTTCCATGTGGCTGCTTCAGAGCTCTTGAACTGCAGATGGTAGTTGACCAAGTGACAATTCTCAGGTGTAATTGCTCTTGCTCTAACTTTTTTGGATCTGGATCACTGTCTTTGGTGGAGGTCTTAGGTTGTGTGATCAGGTGCCAGAACCTGTGGGGACTACAGAGAGAGAACCCAACTTATTGCTTTGGCAGCTCTGAAAACCAAAGCAATTTAGGACAAACTCTCCTCTCTGGAAGAAGAGTTCTACTGTGGCAAAAACTCAAAAGTAAAGCAATTGAGTGGCAACATGAGCAAGCAAAGGAAGCAAAGCAAGCACAGCAATTGAATATTAGATTGCTTTTTTGGGACAAAAAGAATCAAAGAATGGAATGAGAGGAAGACAAAGAAGTCAGAACTCCTGCACCAAGAACTTCCAAAAAATATGAATGAGTTATTGGCTATAAAGCAGCTTAAGAAAGATTTTGAAAGCCAAGTAAGAGAAGTGGAGTAAAAATTGGGAAGAGAAATGAGAATGATGCAAGAAAAGCATTAAAATAGAGTCAACAACGTGAATGAAGAAAATAACACATTAAAAAATAGACTAACTAAAATGGCAAAAAAGGCTCAAAAAGCCAATGAGGAGAAGAATGCCTTAAAAAGCCAAATTTTCCAGATGGGGAAAGAATCTCAAAAGCTCACTGAAGAGAATAATTCCTTCAGAATTAGACAGGAACAAATGGAAGTTAATGACTTTTTGAGAAATCAAGATACTATTAAACAGCTCCAAACAAATGAAAAAATAGAAGGCAATATGAACTATCTCATTGGAGAAACCATTTACATGGAAAATAGATGGAGGAGAGATAATTTAAAAATTATTGTACTACCTAAAGACATGATTGAAAAATACCTAGAAATCATCATTCAAGAAGTTCTCAAGGAAAACTGCCCTGATGATTTAGAACCAGAGGGCAAAATAGAGGTTGAAAGAATTCATTGATCACCTCTTGAACAAGATCCCTAGAAGAAAAGCTTTTAGGAATATTATAGCCGCTTTGTAGAGTGCCCAGATCAAGGAGAAAATATTATGAACAGCCAAGAAGAAACAATTTTAATATCATGGAAACAAAATCAGGATTACATAGGATCTGGCAGCTTCTACACTAAGGGATTGAAGAGCATGTAATATGATATTCCAGAGGTCAAAGGAGCTGGGATTAAAACCAAGAATCACTTACCCAGCAAAACTGCGTATAATGTCTCAGGGAAAAATATGGTCATTCAATGAAATAGAGGAACTTCAAGATTTCTTGATGGAAAAACCAGAGTTGAATAGAAAAACAAGAGTTGAATAGAAAATTTGACATTCAGATAGAAGAAGCAAGACAAGCGTAAGGAGGTAAATATGGTAAAGAAACCATTAGGAACTTTTCAACGTTGAACTATCTATGTGCCTACATGGTAAAACAATAATTGTAACTTATGAAACTTTTTTCAATATGAGGATAGGTGAAAGGAATATAAATGTAAATATATGTGTGTGTATATATATATATATATATATATATATACATATATATATATATATATATAGTTTGTACAGATATACATAAATAGTGTACAGAATCAATTGAATAGGAAAGGATGATACCCAAAAGGTGAAACTGAGAGATGAGAAAGGAATACAATGAGAGGAGATGGGAAGAGACAGAATGGGGTAAATTATCTCATATAGAAGACACAAGGAATAACTGATACAACGGAGAGGAAAAACAAGAAGGCAAAAGGGAATGGGTCAACCTTACTCTTAATGAATTTGGCTTAGGAAGGGAAAGACATACACACTAAATTGTGTATCTCATCCTACAGGAGAGTATAGGGGAAGGGGGTGATACAAACAGGGCAGGGTGTGGGGAGGGTAGTTAGAAGCACACACTTTTGAAAAGTGACTTGGTCGGGGTGGCTAGGTGGCGCAGTGAGTAGAGCACCAGCCCTGGAGTCAGGAGGACCTGAGTTCAAATGTGGCCTCTGACACTTGACACACTAACTAGCCGTGTGACTTTGGGTAAGTCACTAAACCCCAACTGCCCTCCAAAAAAGAAAAAAATAACAAAAATAACGAAAAGTGACTTGGTCAAAGTAGAGAATAGTGAAAGTTGGGGGCAGGATAGGATGGAAGGAAATGCAGTCAGTCTTTCACAATATATTCACTATGGAAAAGTTTTGAGTAGCTACACAAGTACAAACTATACTGAATTACTAATCTTCCAAGTAAGGGTGGGTGAGGAGGGAGGAAGGGAAAGAATCTGGAATCAAATTTTTAAAATAAAATATTTTTAAAATATTATTATTGTTATTATTGCTATTGTTATTATTATTATTATTATTATTATTATTATTTTACATGAAACTGGGAAATAAGATATATTGTCACTGGGGTAAGGCAATCCATCTAGCCACACTAGAAAGTTGGAGGGGGAATGGGAAGGATATAGAAGAGAGCACATTGGGGGAGGGAGTTTAAAGTGGTTTCACTGTTTTGGGGTGGTTAGTGAAAATACAGGTGAGAAAATTTGTAACTCAAAATCTTGTTGAAATAAATGATGTAAACTACAAATAAACATACAATTTAATTTAAAAATGATAAAATAAAATAAGTGAGAGAGGAATATGATGACAGGAGATAGGGAGAGACAGAATAGTCTCTATAATCAAAATAGTAAATTATCTCATTTAAAAGAGGCAAGGGAAAACTATTACAATGGAGGGCAAGAACAGGACAGCAAAAGGGAATGGGTCAACCTTACTCTCATTGAATTTGTCTTAAGGAGGGAATAACACACACTAAATTGGGTATCTTACCCTACAGAAAGACTGGGTGGAAGGTGAAAAGAGGGGAGATGATAGAAGGAAGGACATATGGGGGGTAGTTAGAAGCACACACTTTCAAAGAGGGATAGGATCAAAATAGAAAATAGAACAAGTTGGGGGTGGGATTGGATGGAAGGAAAAATATTCTATTTTTCACAGTATATCCACTATGGAAATGTTTCATGTAACTACACATGTACAACCTATTTTGAATTGCTTATCTTCCCAGTGAGGGTGGTTGATGAGAGAAGAAGGGAAAGAATCTGGAATTCAAGTTTCAAAAGAAAATATTTATCCTTTATTATTGTTGTTGTTATTATTATCATCATCATCATCATCATCATCATCATCATCATCATCATTATTTTACATGAAACTCGGAAATAAGGTAAACATGGACTTGGATATGAAGATCCATCTTGCCCTACTGGAAAATCTGAGGGTGAATGGGGGAGGATGTAAGAGGGAGAAGATTGGGGGAGGGGGTATTAAGTGGGATTGTTGTTTTAGGGTGGTGGGTAGGGGACGAAAATTTATAACTCAATATCTTTTGGAAATAAATGTAAACTAAAAATAAACATTAAAATTATTTTTAAAACATACATCGCTTCCTCTCTGACCAAGATGTCTTTACTTAAGTGAGAGTGACACGGTTAATGGAAAACTCAATATATTTTGCTTTGAATTATAAATTCCTGTTCGATTTAATTGGTTATTCCCATCTCCCAACATAAGTTACAAATGGATATTGGGGATGTGGAATGGGTGATGGGGAGTCATAGATCACATTTAGGTTGCAAGTCTGAGTGACTAGTGGTGTTCTCAGTATTAAAGTCATGTACTGGAAATGTCATAAAACAAGAACCATAGTGAAATAATTATATTTTTCTTTTTTTCTAAATTAACTTCTGTTTATTTGTAGTGTACATCATTCATTTCCACAAAATTTTGAGTTACAAGTTTTCTCCCCATATTTCTCCTACCCACCACCCAAAAAGAGTGAACCCACTGTATGACCCCTCTCCAATGTGCTGTCTCCTATATTCTCCCCCATTACCTCCTGAATTTCTGGTTCAGCAAGATGGAGCACCTTACCCCAATTCCAGCATATCTTATTTCCCAGTTGTGTGATAAGGATGATGATGGTGATGATGATATTTATATTAATCATTTGATTTTAAAACTTTCAATTCTCTCCCTTGTCACCTACTCTCAATGGAAAGACAACAATTCAATACAGACCATGTATGTGTAGTTACTCAGAACACCTCCTGAATGGACAGATTGTGAAAGACTGACTATATTTTCCTCCTTCCTATCCTGCCTCCCAATTATTCTATTCTCTATCTTATCTCTGTCCCTTTACAAAACTATGTGCCTCTAACCACCCTGCCTCCCAACTTGCCGTAGCCTCCATCATCCTTCATCTCATGCCCTTCCTCCCTACTCTCCCGTTGGGCCAGAAACTCAATTTAGAATATATGTCATTGTCTCCCTAAGCTAAATTCAATGAGAGTAAGGTTGACCCACTCTCTTTTGCATTCATGTTCTTCCCCTCCATGGTAACAGTTATCCCTTGCCTCTTTTATATGAGATTATTAACCCCATTCTGTCTCTTCTTGTCTCCTCTAATTATACTCCACTCTCACCTCTCAATTTCACCTTTTAAAATATCATGCCTTCCTATTCAACTGATCCTGTACCCTCTGTCTATGTACATACATATACTCACACTCACATATATATTCCTATGCATATATACTCTACTATGTAGGCATATGTATATGTATACAAATATATAAATTAATATTCACTTCAAGTGTCCTCATACTGATAAAAGATTCATAAGTTACAATTATCTTTTTCCATTTAGGCATGTAAATAGTTCCTTGTGATTGGTTTTATCTGTTCACCTTCTAATGCTTCTTGTATCTGAATGTCAAATTTTCTATTTAGCTCTGGTTTTTTTATCAAGAATTCATGAAAGTCCTCCACCTCATTGAAAGACCACCTTTTCCCCTGAAACATTACACTCAGTTTTCCTGGGTAGGTGATTCTTGGTTTTAATCCTAGCTACTTTGATCTCCAGATTATCATATTACAAGCCTTTTGATTCCTTAATGTAGAAGCTGAAAGATTCTTTTTTATCATGATTGTGTTTCCACAGTATTAATATTGTTTCTTTTGGCAGGTTGTAATATTTGCTACTTGATCTGGGAACTCTGGAACCTGGCTATAACATTTCTAGGAATTTTCTTTGGGGAAATTATTTTCTATGTCTCTTTTGAGTCTTGTAATTGGAGGTTGAATTTTACCTTGACCTCTGCCTTTTCCATCAGGAAAGTCTGGAATTCAATTATATCACTGAATGACCATTTCCTTGCCTGGTAGACTATGCTCAGTTTGGCTGGAGAGATGAACCTTGGTTGTAATCCGAACTGTTTTGCCTTGTAAAAATCATATTCCATTTCCTCTTCCCAATCCTGTGTCATCCTCACTGTGGTTGAGTGATATCTGAGTTGTTTCTTTCTTTGCAGGTGCTCTGAAGCAGCTGCATAGAGGTAGCTGAAGGGCCACCACTTCCCCTACTCTGGCTGTTGGGGAACAGGTCTGGACCCGCTGCTCTGTCCCACCCAAATTTATCAGAGTTCCACTGACCTTTCACTTTGTCTTTTACATTTATGGGTTGATAAGTCTGGAAACTGCCACAGCTGCCTGTGATCCACTCTCCTGAATGCTCTAGCTGTGCTGGTGGGTATGCCCTGTGGCCAAAATCCTGGGTTCATGCCAGGCTGGGCTTGCCTCCCAGCATGCTGTTGTGAATGCTTCCTGTCCGTCTGCTGGGCTGCCTTCAGTTGGAGATTTGTTTCTCTGTCACTTTGTGGGTTCTGGAGCTCTAATATTTGTTTAGAGTCATATTTTATAGATAGTTGGGGTGGTTATGGAGGGAACTCACATCTTGACTCCACCCCTCTCTATTTTTCTTAATTATATTGAGTTAATTGATAACCTTAAAATATATTATTGAAATAGCTTATAAATAAAGGAGCTTTATTGATTGATTACATGACCAAGGCACTTATCAATAACTATATTTCTTTTTATTCTTTATTCAATAGAGATCCTATAAAAAATATCTATTCTTGTATGTGTATTTATTGGATCCTGTTACAAATTTCCAAATAAATAATATATTTCTGTTTATTACCAATTCTGTCTCTACCTGTATTATCTGTGTCTCTCTGCCTCTCTCTGCCTCTCTCTCTCTCTCTCTCTCTCTCTCTCTCTCTCTCTTTCTGTCTCTTTCTCTTGAAATGCACATAAGCCTATAAACATTCAAATACTTGGAAGGTTATATATGTATGCATGAACTATATATCATAACTATATATGCATGCACATACATATATGTCACATGCTTATGTATACATAAGTGTGTGCATGCATAAATAAACATATTATACATCATATAATCATGTTGGAATAGCATAGATAATTTTAAATTTTATTATTTGTTTTTGACATTTATTTTAAAAAATTCTGAGTCATGAATTTTCCCTTTCCCTTTAACTCCTTCCACAAACTGGAGATATCAAAACATACAATATGAAATTTACAAGTGAAAACATGCAGAACATATTTCTATATTGATGATGTAGTGAAATTAACAACAACAACAACAACAACAACAACAACAACAACAACAACAATAATATGCTTCAAACCACAATACAGCTTCAGTTCTTTTTTTGTTTCTGGATCACATTTTTATCATAAGTCCTTTGGAATTGCCTGGAAAAAGTATTTATCAGAAATGCTAAGTCATTCACAATTTAATATCATTGAATAATTCAGTTAGTATAGACAATGTTCTCTTGTTCTTTTCTCTTTGATTTGTATGAGTACATTTAAGTGATCCCAGGTTTCTATTAAATCATTCAAATTATTTCTTTTTTGTTGATTTTTATATCTTTTTAAAGTACATGAAAATCTATCTCTAATTGAGTTCAAATTCTTTCCATCCTTGCCTTCCATAAACCCACTTTGAGAAGACAAGAAATTCAATAGATTTTATGTGTATAGTCATGCGTAACATATTTCCATATTAACCATGTTGCAAAGGGAAACATAGTGAAGGAAAAAAGAAAGAAGATTATTTTTTGTCCTCCTACATTCAGAGTCCATCCGTTCTTTGGATGTTGATAGCATTTTTAGTTGCAGGCTCTATAGAATTTTCTTGGACCTTTGTATTGGTGAGAAAAGCTCAATCATTCAGGGTTGATCATCATACAATATTGTTACTGGGTAAAATGTTCCTTTAGTTATAATCAGTGTAGTTTGAATCAGCGCATATAAGTCTTCACAGGTCTTTCTGAAGCTATCCTACTCATTCTTGTTTGTAGCACATTAGAATTCTATTATAGCTATGCAACGCATCTTGTTCCGCTATTCCACAATTGATGGACATGCCCTCAATTTCCAATTTTTTTTCCTTTCACAAAATGAGCTACTATATTTTGTACAACTTGGTCCCTTTTTTCTGTCTTTCCTTCCTTCCTTCCTTCCTTCCTTCCTTCCTTCCTTCCTTCCTTCCTTCCTTCCTTCCTTCCTTCTGTCCTTCCTTCTGTATCAGCAAGCACCCTAGCATACCCAGGGCAGCTGCTAGCATATATTCTTAGATCTCCTTTTCTAAAGGAAAGGAACTTGAGATGGGTTAACAATCTTTATTTAATCAAACATATCATTTAACTAGTTCATGGGAAAAAGTCAACACCCTGAACTTCAGAGAATACAAACCCAAGTTACAAGCAGACCAAGAAACACATCAGCAGATGGGCTTCCAAGCATCTGACCATCACATCCATTTCCTACTCAAGTTACCAGAGAGGGAATCATAAATATCTGGGTTTTTCAAAGCCAGGGGGACTCAATGGCTTCACAGAGTCTCATCTTGACAAACCACACAACTCTTCTCAAACTGAGCCCCAAATTAAACCTCACATCAGGGTGTGTGTATATATATATATATATATAGACTTCTCCTGGGTCAGAGAATGTCACAACCCTCTTGTCCCACTGTCCAATTAAAAAGTAACAAGGTGTAACCATTCCCAAAAAAGAAGCCTCCCGCCACAGGCTCCATGTCACAACATTCAGGCTATTAGAGGGCAGAGTATACTTTCAAATCAGGGAACATTCTCAGAGCCACTTAAGCCTATCAAAGGGCCTAGGGGCAGGAAAGAACTTCAGATTCCCATTACGTCTTCCTCCCTTCCTTCCTTCCTTCCTTCCTTCCTTCCTTCCTTCCTTCCTTCCTCCTTTCCTTCCTTCCTTCCTTCCTTCCTTCCTCCCTTCCTTCCTTCCTTCCTTCCT